>JAFEMH010007105.1:0-101451 GCA_022495995.1 Adenophora triphylla var. japonica
TATCCACTAACTTTTCTCTCTCACTCAGTTTAAATTATGGGTTCCTTAAAGGTCCTGTTTTGCTTAAATCAGATTAGAGGTTAGGCGCTTAAGGTTTTGACAAGCTGAGGTGAAATCTAGATGTCAGATGATAACTGGTTTTAAAGCATAAGTGTTAAATGTGCAGCGGAATAATAAGTGTTGAAATAATGTAAAGACAAGTGAATAGTGTTTAGTGTGAGATGTGTGTGTGTAATGTGTGATAATACCAATTGAACACAAGTGAATTTTAAGGTAGTTCAGCAGTTCACTCCTCCCACAGCTCCACCCTCACCGTCAACTCCTTGACAAGTGAGAGATCAATCCACTTCAAATCTAGTTCCCTTTAAGATTTACAAAGGATTGGGATAGGCAAGTTCCTTGAACTTCCTCTTCCTAATAAGTACTCAGTCTATTAGGGATTTATGCTCTATACTAAGAAAATTACAATACCTTAATTTCTTAAAGTCACCTTAAGTGGTTTTACAAATCCGCTTATACACCTCGAGGTCAGTTACAAATGTCTCAATGTTGTTTTGATTGTTGGCTGCAGGTTGAGAAAGGTTGGAGGTAAGGTTGCAAGAGTTGTGTGTAAAGGGGTGATTTCTCTCAGCCTTGGAGGAATCCTTTTATAGGCTAGAATATAAGCCAAGTTGGAGTGTGACAAGGCACAAGGTAGGTAAATGTGTGTTGGAGATGCATTTAGAGCCTTTGTTGATCGGAGAATAACAAATTGAATCAGCAACCATTTGATGTGATCTTTCATGGATATGGAGATGGCAACATCTCGAGGGGAGAGGATCTTCGGGCAATGCACATTTTGGATCTTCACAAGGAATACTTCATCACGCCGCCGATGTGTTTTGAAGATCATAGTTGCCGTAGGGTTCAAGCCTTTGTTTGGTTGAGAACCTTTTAGCCGTCGTGAGCTAGGTTCTCTTGCTCTCTTTTAGAGTGGTTTAGGCAATATGTAATGTCTCTATAGATACATGCTCCATAAGTAAATAGATTCATTAATGTATACTGCATTGGCCTGATCATTGCGCTTTGGTTTGAATCATAGTCATAGTTTGCCGGCGCTTGATTTATCGATGTGCAAGGGCTCATTGTTAAAGTTATATGTTATCTTGGCCGCCGATAACATATGATATATTTCTTTGTCAAAACCTTTTATAACTATGTGGCTTACATAGTTAGGTCCTAACAATTTCCCCTTTTTGGCAAAGTAATATATCTATTAAAGATATAATTCGCAAGATACTCATGATTTGAATATACCAATGAAGATGAACTTAATCTTCTTGATTCAATCAAAAGAGCTTTAAAACAAACAAATTATCCAAAATAAACATTGTTTTAAAAGCAGAAAAAAAAAAGATAGGGATTAAAAGTACTTATCCAAATAAAGACATAAAATTTTCTTAATCGTAAAATTCATCTCTTTCTCTTGCCGCAAGGATCTCTTCTCATTTAGCTAGCAAAGACTCTCTTCATCTTGTCATCAACACCTCTGTAAAACATCTCATTGTTCCATTCCCAGCTCATCTCATCATCATATGTGAAGGATTGATCTTGCCTTTCTTTGAGAACAGCCTTGGAGAGAGGTTCTTCATCATCTCTTAGTCTCAGATTGCCCCATTTGGGAGTCTTCTTTGGTTTTGAGCTTTGACCTCTGGTTCCCGGCAAATAGTGTTAGAGAAGAAGGGGTTTTTTTGAAGAGAGATGGGTTGTTGAGCTTGATGTAGAGGTGGATCTGTTGTGACAAATGAGAACAAGAGAGGTCATGGATCCGATGTCAAGCTTCATCACAGAGCGCCATCTTCATCATCACTTGACACAATGACATTGGGAGCAGCACTCGCAGGCTCTCTTTCCTGTGTTAACAACTTCTTCATCAGATTCAATGGTCTTTCCTTTGGAGGCCTTTCTTTCAGATTTGGAAACAGTTGAGACTTCCAAAATGTGTCTCATTTTGGTTATCATTAACCTTGTAAATCTCTCGCGTGTCTCGTGATGGTCACATGGTATGGAGGCACAAATGTTGAAGAATTGAAGTTTGGAGGAAGATTGGATTGGAGAGATCCGTGTTTAGGGGATGAAAGAAGGAGGAACAAGAAGTTGGAGGAAAGATAGCCGTCAGCTAGGCTTTGCAATGACAAACTATGATTTTGGCTTTATTGAGAAGGATCCTCCAAGACATCTCTTTAGCAAGGTCTATACAGAGGGCATAAACTAGTGGATGAGGGCATGTAGATGCATTCATTGATGTTGTTTGACAACAATTGGGAGAACAAAGATTTCCCAATCCACGATGGTTCCAATGTCCATGAAGTTTGGCAAGTAACTGGGGCATTGTGAAAGAAGGAGTCTTGGGAGAGCTATCCTATATCTTTTCCATTCCTCATGGGCAAACATAATGCAGACCACACCTATTTCTTGCATGAATCATGATGGAGTTTTTGCTCAACAAGCCCAAGGGTTGGGGATTAAGTTAGATTGGCAATCTCAGAAAATGGGTAATCTCCTTCAATCTTTGTGGACACCATGATCGAGGGTAAGGAAAATCAATGTCACAATCTAGAATCCAAGGTTCACAAGTTGGAGGAATGTCAAACTCAGGGGTAGGTGAATCTTGTGTTATAGGTTCAAGTTGGGTTTCGTAATCTTGGGTAGCAATAGGAGGTTCTTGAGTTTGAACAGTTCATCAAAGTTTGATTGAGGTTCGTGTTTAGAATGAGGTTCTGTGTTCAGCATGCTAGCTTTCTTAGCCATATCTCTGGTTTTGATTAACTCCATGGCTTTTTGAACATCTTCCTCTCGTTAACAGTGATCTTAAATAATAAAGAACAACAGGACATGTTTAGGATCTTCTAAAGTCAGTCCTTCGTGCTTTGAAGACGCAGAATGGGGAATGATCCGAGGGGCTTGAAATGGGTGATGCATGACCAGAGAAAGGCATAGCTATCGAATGAGAAGAGGGAGGATTAATGTTCCCCCTTAACCGAGGCTCATCCTTTTCGTAGCTAGGCTATTCCCCCTTTCTTTTTCAACACTAGGATCATTTGGACTAATGTTTAAGGGATTAAGGCTGAGGATGCCTTGAGCCACGTAGTCATGTGCTTAACCTGGATTGGTCTTTAGATGAGGAGGGCTGAGGTGTGATTGGTTTCCAATTTTTGGATGGGGGAGAATCTTTATCTGATTTTCTTTTCCTAGAGAAAGTATTGAGAGTAAGAGATGGGGTGGAGATTACCTTAGATGGAGTTTCAGCCATTGAAGGAACCTTAGCCGCCGAGTGGAGGCATCCATAGCCGTCCTGCATGACTCCGTCCAACCTTAGCCGTTCTCACTTCCATTAATGACTCAAAGAACAACTCTTCTCACATTTTCATCACTCTCAAGTGTCATGGATTTCTTCCTCTTCTCCAAAGCATACTCATCAATGGCTTTGTAGATGGATCCGATTGGGTCTCTTCACCGCCGCCTTGTTCTTCAAGAATCATCTTTCCTTTGTCGCCCCTTGAGCACTTTCTTGCTCAACAACTTCCTTTACCTCTTCTTGTACTTTCTTTCCTTTGCTGAGCTTCTTTCCTTTTCCAATTCTCTTCATTTTTGCAAGGCTTTTTCTCCTCTTGATCTTGCTAGGAGAGGTCTCTTGAGCTCTTTCTCTTATGACAACACCTTTGTCATGCTTTCTCTTGGATCTCTTGTCATTTACCATGTTTACCAATGACTTCCACATCTTCAATTCCTTCTCGCCTTCTCTTTTAGTCTTTGTGAGGCTTCATCAAAATTCTCGTAGTCCGTCCCCAAGCTCTAATTTTTTTTTGCTCTTGAGTTTGAATGTACTCAAGTTGAAGCTTCTGGTAGGCACCAGAGATGTAGACTCAAGCCATTCATCTTTAAGAGGAGGATTCAATCTTGGAATTATTTGATGGAGGATTCCACTCATGAACCTAAAATTGTTCATTATAGGATTTTGCTTTTTGAATTTCCAAGGGGAAGGGGATATGGCAAGTTGGAAGTTGTGAAGCAGTGCTACACTCCAGCTTATCTCCTTCGTCATCAAACCGAGGGCTTGCTTTCCATTCATTTGGACTGATTTGGTCAAATGAGTATTGCTTTCCATCAAACCCTTTGATGACAACATCCATTAGGGTTGATTTGAATAAATCAAGGTCTTTCTTTTTGATTGGTTTGTCCTGAACCAATTGATAGTTGCAACTAGGTTTATCAAAGAATCTTTTGTAGAAAGGTTCCAAGTTGTTGTCTTTTCTATTCCATAGGTTGTTGAGACCTTCATTCTTGATTGGGATGTCGTAAACTTTGGACACAACCTTTGGAGTCACATTGATCTCAGTCCCTTCAATGTTGATCCTTATTGCTCCAGATTGCTGTCTTTCTCCTTTCATAAATATTTCTCTGCATAACATCTCATAAATGGGAGGTTGAGCTTCCATCATTTTGCAGAGATGATTGGATTCTAAGAGTTCCTTGATTAGAGCTCCAACCTTATGCTCATAGAATTCAGGTTTGATGAAGTAACCGTGGGCTTGAGGGTAAGACATGTTTGAATAAAACAGAGTTTTAGGGTTTTGAAGAACAGAGGGAATCAGAGAGAGAAATTAGGAGGAAGAAGATAGTTTGAAGGAAGAGGGGTTAATTTTGCAGGGTTAAATGATAATCGATGTGGGAATTGGTGGAGTTCAACGGCTAATACGTGGGTTACTGCAACGGTTAAAAATGAGCATTTAAGAGAGAGACTGTTCATGAACAGTGTTATTTGTCCCCCACTCATTACTTGAGAAATAACTTCCCATAAAACATGGGAGTTATTTCCATACACAAAGACGAAATTTCAGAGGGAATAAATCAGAGAAATTAATAGATATGTGTTAGTGGAAAGTTCCAACACTTCCTCGATTTGGCAAGAACTAAATTCATGGCTGTCAGACTTAATGACTAGCCAAGCCTATTTTGAATGATCATTGCCACTAATTTGACTGAAACAAAATTTGTCTATAAAAGGAAATGGTTCAGATGAAGAAATCTACCAAATTTATTTCATTTATAGCAAATGGGAAGACTTGTTTCAATGTTCAGTCCTAGTAAAATGGCTAAGACAAAGAAAGAGACTTATTTTTCAAAGTCCAAGGGTAGATGAAACAAGAGAGGAAAGGTTTGAGAGAGAGTTTCTTTCATATAGACTCCAAACTGATAATGGTTTGGAACAGGAAGTGGATCAATTGCCCAATGATGATCCACATAAGGAAGAAGAGTTGAGAGAGAGAGAGATAAGAAAGAAATTTTGGGAGGAGGAGAGACTAGCATTGGTGGAGGGAGAGAAAAACAGTTTAAGGGAGATGGCTAGGAACAAGGGTAAAGCTAAGATAGTTGGTGAGAGCCACAATGATCTGACAGCTAAGGGTAAGTCACAAGAAAGGAGAGGGAAGGAGAATCAAGTAAGCATGTTAAGGAAGATGTAGAGAGAGTTTATACCTTGGGAGCTAGTGAAGATTGACAAAGAATGAAAGGATTAAGGTTGACACACAAATTGGTCAACCCGATTTCATAGCTATCAAGGAATACACAACAGAGCTGTGGATTCACTTACTCTTAGTCAAACAGCTTCTTGAGGGAATCGAGACAATTTTGCATGTGCAAAGTTCTCCTTCCAAGGTTTATATGAAGTTGTTTTCTCGCCAAGTGTTTGAGTCCAACATGCTTCCGAATGGTGATAAAGATGAAGGTCCTCGGGCCCGATCAAGCTTATCATTGCACGCTCAAGTGCAAATTCTTCAGTACCTTCAGCTTTATCTCACCACTCAGGAGTATCCTCCTTATAATGCACTTGAAGAATGGTGGCCAAGGAGGGTGTGTCCTTCATTGCGCTTCTCAACTACAGCCATTGATCCTTTTATGGAGAGGCACCCTGTATGGCTAGAGAGATATGGAGACATCAAAGAGAATGCATATCAAGCTCCAGACATTATCTATAGTGATAAAGGATGTGGAGATGATTGCTTCCAAGATCAGCTATGGAATAGTCAAGATTGACAATCCTTAGTCACAAAGCATCTCAGAGAGCTAGTCATGATGGGAAGGAGGATAATGAAGCTTTTGGAATATGGATTTATGTTTGTTTTTATGGTTTTTGTGTTTGAAGTTTGATTGTAAGGTAGGAATGAGTTTTGGTTATGATGTCAATGAAGCTTTTCGTTTGGTGAAAGGGTTAGCTGTCAGATATCACATTGTTGACAGCAGCCATAAGAGATGTTCTTTAATGAATAAAAGTTTTTATTTTGGTAAGTTGATCATGCCTAGCATTGCTCTTAACATCTCAAATCTCTTCTCATCCATAGCCTTTGTTAGGATATCAGAGACATTATCCTCAGTACAAACTTTTGCAAGGTTAATATTCCCTTTTTCAACATGGTCTCTGATGAAGTGATGTCTTACCTCTATATGCTTTGTTTTTTAGTGTTGGACAGGGTTTTTTGTCATGGCAATAGTGCTTGAGTTGTCACAAAAGATGGGAATGTTAGACAATTCTATTCCAAAATCTTGAAGTTGGCTTTTAAGATAGAGAATTTGAGAACAACACAAGCCTCGCAAAGAATATACTCAAATTTCAGCTATTGAGGTGGCTACTGAAGTTTGCTTTTTGCTTGACCATGAGATGATTCTTGAACCAATAAACTGGCATCCACCACTTGTGGATTTTCTATCTAGATTGCATCCAGCATAGTCAGAGTCAGTGAATCCAATTAGAGAGAATGGGGATTCTGTGAGATACCACAAACCATAATCAGGGGTTCCTTTGAGATATCTCAAAATTCTCTTGACAGCAGAGAGATGAGATTCCTTGGGATTTGCTTGAAATCTAGCACAGAGACAGACACTAAACATAATGTCAGGTCTTGAAGCCGTTTACATAAAGGAGAGATCCAATATAACTTCGTAAAGTGTGGGATTTACACTTTGACCATCCTGGATCAAGCATTGAAGTTTGGTTGTGGTTGACAAGGGAGTTTTAGCTGGGGAAGCAGTTTGCATGTCAAACTTCTTGATCATATCCCTTGTGTATTTAGCTTTGTTAATGAAGATTCCTTCCTTCATTTGCTTGACTTGAAGGCCCAAGAAGAAAGTGAGCTCACCAATCATGCTCATTTCAAACTGATTCTTCATAATATCCCCAAATTCAAAGGCACAAGTCCTCATTTGATGAGCCAAAAATGATGTCATCAACATAGACTTGGATGAGCAACTCGATCATCTCCATATTTCTTGATAAACAAAGTGTTATCAATATGGCCCTTGGTAAATCCTTTTCCAAGGAGATATTTAGATAGGGTTTCATACCAAGCTCTAGGTGCTTGTTTAAGTCCATACAATGCTTTGTCCAATTTGTATACATGATCAGGGAACTTGGGGTGCTCAAATCCAGGGGGTTGAGATACAAAAACTTTTTCATTTAAGACTCCATTCAGAAATGCACTCTTGACATCCATCTGAAACACTTTCATCTTCTTGAATGAAGAATAGGCAAGGAATAGCCTTATTGCTTCTAGTCTTGCAAATGTGAGCAAAGGTCTCATCATAGTCAATGCCTTCTTCTTGTCTCGTATCCTTGAGCAAACTGGGCCTAGCTTTGTTCCTTACTACAATACCTTCTTCGTTCATCTTATTTCTAAAAACCCATCTTGTCCCAATGACAGTTTGGTTTTTAGGCTTAGGAAAAAGCTTCCGAACTTTGTTTCTTTCAAATTGCTACAATTCATCTTCCATTGCTTCTATCCAATCTGGGTCTTCAAGAGCTTCATTTATCTTTTTGTGTTCAATTTGAGTGATGAAGGCACTCATTAGAGAGTCAAGAACAGGCATGTTAGGAGGTATGTCCATTTTGTGTATAGGTAGGTCAATATAGATGCTTTTGTTTGGAGGGATGATGTGGGTAATGGTTTCAGGTTGAGGAATTGAATGAGAGCGGTTGTCACAAGGTTGGATAGGGTCTTTTTCAGAGGGATTTTGATTAATGGATAAAGGTAGACTATTTGGTGCACCTTGGTCGTCGATGCACCTTTGTCAGCGAGAAGGGATTCTTGGCCGTCGACAAAGTGGGATGAGTATTGGAGTTTTTGGGCACCATATAGGGAAGGGTAGGTGAGTTTTCTTCAGGATTGAGGTTTCAAGGGTCAGCGAACAGGAGAAACCTCAGAACATTGTCCGAATTCCCAACAGATTCATCAAAATCACATAATTCAGGTGGCTTTGATCATTGTTTTCATCAAAGTCTACATGAATTGATTCCTCTACAACAAGTCTTCTTTTGTTGTAAACCCTATAGGCTTTGCTAGTGTTGGAGTATCTAAGAAAAATTCCTTCATCACTTTTTGAATCAAATTTGTCAAGATTGTTTTTCCCACTGTTGTGTATGAAGCATCTACTTCCAAATCCATGGAAGTATGAAATGGTTGGTGTTCTTCCATTCCATAGCTCATAGGGAGTCTTGGAGTGAAACTTGTTGATAAGGGTCTTGTTCTCGACATAGACAGCAATGGTGACTGCTTCACCCCAAAAATACTTAGGAAGGTTGTGCTCGACAAAGATAGATCTTGTCAGCTTCACGTATTGTTCTATTCTTTCTTTCAAGAACCCCATTTTTCTCGTGGTGTCCTAGGAGCAGAGAAATTGTGCTCAATCCCTTTTGATCACGTATTCTTCAACACCGTTGTTCTCAAATTCCTTACCATGATCGATCTCGATTTTGATAATGGATAAGCCCTTTTAGTTTTGTACTTTATTGAACAATTTGACTAGTTGTTCCAATGTATCCTTTTGGATTCAAGAAGAATAATCCAAGTAAATCTAGTGTAGTCATCAACTACAACAAGAGAGTATCTCTTTCCACCAAGAGATCTAGTTCTGATTGGTCCAAACAGATCCATGTGAAGTAGTTGAAGGGGTTTTGTGGTATCTAATCTGATTTTGACAGAGAAGGAGGTTTTCTTTTGTTTTCCACATTGACAAGCTTTGCATAACTTGTCCTTTTGAAGGGTATTTTGGGTAGGCCTTTTACTAGGTTTGAGTTGGCTAGTTTTGAGATGCTTTTCAAAGTTTAGGTGAGCCAATCTTTTGTGCCATAGCCATGACATATCGTATTGATCAAGGAGAGAAGGCAATGGGCATCCGAAGAATCCACAATTTCTAGGTTTAGACAAGAGAGGTTGCCTTTTCTTATTCCAGTGAGGATTGATTTGTTGTTGTCATCCTTGACAGTGCAGTGATTTTTAGAACAAACAACATGATATCCCTTATCACAAATCTGACTAAGGCTAATCAAATTGTGCTTGAGACCCACTACATAAGACACATTAGTAAAAATAATATCTTTAGTAACAAGGTTTCCTGATCCTTTGACTTTGGCTTGAGAATTGTCACCAAAAGTTACATTTGGACCATTTTTAGGGACATATTGTTGTAACCACTCCTTGTTGTAAGTCATGTGTCTGCTGCATCCACTGTCCAAGTACCATATTCCTTTCCTAGGTTCCTACAAAACAGAAAAATACATTTATGGTACCCTTTATTCTTTTGGGTCCAAAGGATTAGAATTTCTTTGGTACCCTAGCTTTGTTCATTGCTCTCTTTCCAAAGTACTGGTTTAGGGCATTATAATATCCCATGATTTGCAGCATATATGGTGTAGGAGCAATAGGTTGGGATTGGTTAAGAAATTGGTTTTGGTTATGAAACTGAGAATGGCTTGGCGAATTGTTTGAATGAGATGATCTAGGAGAGGCATTATGTTGGGCATGGTTTCTTCCATTTGAGAATGGCTAGTTAGGTCTTTGAGGTTTGGTATATGAGTGATGATCATAGAATCTTTGTTGTCTTGGAGATCTCTGCTGTCCACCATATCTTGGCTGTCTAGGAGACCTCTGCTTTCCACCATGTTTTGACTTTCTAGGGGATCTTTGCTGTCCAGTGGTTTTGTGCTGGTTTGTCTTCACTTGCTTCTTGATTCCTTTCTTTTGCCAAATGTAATTACCTTTATTGACCTTGTTTGCTTGTTTTACTATGCCTTTTGGTTGACTTGGACTTCCAATATGAGTATAACTAGTGCAAGAGGGGCTAGTTTGAGTTGATACATCAGTGTGGCTGGAGCTAGCTTCATCTATTTTTCCCTTTTTCTTGAGATCTTCCTTGGTTTGAATGGGATAGACATTTTCTTGGGCTTTGACATAGTTCATGCTTTCAAGAACTATCTTGTCAATAGCCCTTTCATCAGTGAGAGGGGTATATGTGTTCATAGTAGGATTATTAGCTCCAATTCCTGATTTGTCACTTGGGTGTCTTTGGTAGTAGCTAAAGTGGGTCAAGGCTTTTCCAGAGTCGCTCTGTGTTTCAAACATCTTTCTAAAGGATTCATTTTCCTTTTCAAGGTTGATGTTGGTTTCCAGAAGTTTAGAATTCACAGCTGTCAGCTCTTCATTGGCTTTTTCAAGCATAAGGTTTTGAACTTTCAGTCCTTGGTTGGCTCTTTCAAGGCTATCAATGGTTTTACTTTGGGATAGATTATCAGTGAGCAATGAAGCAAAGCCAGTTTGGTGTCTTTTTATTTGAATTAAAAGAGTACTAACTAATTGCTTGAATTCTTCATTATTTAAAGAGTTAAATTGAGGTACCTGTTTTAGTTCTTCAGCAACAGCTAAGGCTTCAAGATCTTCTTCATTGTCTGAGTCTTCATCATCTCCAGCCATCAAGCATATCATTGCTTCTTCTCCTTCACTTTCAGAGTCATCGTAGTCACATTCCTCATCACTAAACTTAGATGAGTCAGCCAATCAATACTTGCTCTTTGTTCTTCTCATTCTTCTTCTTTGTGCGCTTGTAGCAGCTTACACCTTGAACCGTGAATAATCTCCTTGGAGTATGAGAACTTCTTAGCCGTCTGATTTTCCCTAGGTTTCCTTGGTTCAGGCACCGATGAGTAATGTCCAAGCTTCTTACAGTTGAAGCATTCAACTTTCTTTTTAGGGTTTTCTTGTTCAGAAGTGGATGGGCTATAGCTTCTTTCAAATGACTTCTTATGAGCTCTCAGGGTATTTCTGACAGCCATGGATATGAGACTTGGTAGATCTCTTTGATAGAGGTTGTTTGAGGGAAGGTTTACTTTTTGGAGGGAAAGAAGAACCATGGAGTCAATGTCTTGTTGGGTGATTGGTTTTTGAGTGGTTTCTTGGGCAGCTAAGGCAAGGGTTTGTGAAATGGAAGGAACTGGTTGAAGTTTTATCATTCCTTCTAGTTCATAAGCTTCAAGCTTTCCAAAGTATTGTTTAATAGTCATGGTGCTCCATTCTGAGCCTTCTCTTATTGGTAGAGCTACCTTCTCATATTCTTGAGGAAGGTTGGAGTATATTTTGAGACACAGATCTTGGTTCTCAAAAGTTTTACCATGATCAACAATGGATCTTACCAAGTCTTCAAATCTTGGTTTTGCAAAGACTTACTTTCTCACCAGGTAGAATTTAAAATTGTCAAGTTGTCTAAGAAGGTTGTATAGGTTTTGGGTTCTAACACTCGGAGTGTTTCTCGAATTTGGTATGGATGAGTTCCTGCCAAGCAGCCTTTCATAGCTTGGCTCTTTCGCAATTTCTTGTGCTAGAGAGTCATTAACACTCTTTTGGAGTATGCTTTGACTTTAAGATTAGCACTAACAAGTTGTCTTTCTCGAATCACCCGTAACTGGGATTTATTTTTGCCGCTAGGTCCACCATTTGAATCTAGGCTACAGGGCAAGTGACTTCATTTTCTAGCACAAACCGGCCCAGATGTCGCTTTGCATCAAGGTAGGTTTTGATTTTTGAAGCCTATATTTCAAATGATCAACAATATCAATGTGGGGAATGTCTTTCTCATTATTTCTCCTTGGTTGAGGCATGGTGGGTTGGTAATTGATCCTTCACAAGTTGTTAGACTTTTGTGTGTGAAGACAAGCTCTGATACAAATTGAAAGGTCATGTTTGCTTAAATCAGATTAGAGGTTAGGCAGTTAAGGTTTTGACAGCTGAGGTGAAATCTTAGCCGCGATGATAACCGGTTTTAAAGATAAGTGTTAAATGTGCAAATGGAATAATAAGTGTTGAAATAATGTAAAGACAAGTGAATAGTGTTTGTGTGTGAGATGTGTGTGTGTGATGTGTGATAATACCAATTGAACACAAGGAATTTTAAGGTGGTTCAGAGTTCACTCCTCCTACGTCCACCCTCACTGTCAACCTTGACAAGTGAGATCAATCCACTTAAATCTAGTTCCCTTTAAGATTTACAAAGGATTGGATAGGCAAGTTCCTTGAACTTCCTCTTCCTAATAAGTACGGTCTATTAGGGATTTATGCTCTATACTAAGAAAATTACAATACCCACTTAAAGTCGGGCCTTAAGTGGTTTTACAAATCGCTTTATACACCCGAGGTCAGTTACAAGTGTCTCAATGTTGTTTTGATTGTTGGTCATGTGTTGAGAAAGGTTGGAGGTAAGGTTGTAAGAGTTGTGTGTAAAGGGGTGATTTCTTCGCCTTGGAGGAATCCTTTTATAGGCTAGAATATAGCCATTGAGGGGACAAGGAGACAAGGTAGTAAATGTGTGTTGGAGATGCATTTAGAGCCTTTGTTGACTCGGAAAATAACACTGAATCTACGCAACCATTTGATGTGATCTTCATGGATATGAGCCGGCAACATCCGGGAGGGGAGAGATTTGGGCAGTGCACATTTTGATCTTCACAGGAATACTTCATTGCTGCTGATGTTTGAAGATCATAGCTGTCAGAGGGTTGAAGCCTTTGCTGGTTGAGAACCTTAGCTGTCAGAGCTAGGTTCTTGTTCTAGAGGGTTTAGGCAATATTTAATGTTCTATAGATACATGTTCCATATGTAAATAGATTCATTAATGTATATGATTGGTTTGGATCATTGCGCTTTGGTTGAATCATAGCCGTCCAGCTTGATTTATCGATGTGCAAGGGCTCAACTGTTAAAGTCATATGTTATCTTGGATGTCGATAACATATGATATATTTCTTTGTCAAAACCTTTATAACTATGTGGCTTACATAGTTAGGTCCTAAAAGGTTCCACTTGTCATATCCACTCACTTCTTCCCTTTCACAACCCTTCTCCCACTCAAATTATTTTTGAATATATATATTGATTTCTTAATTTGCGTTCTTCACCAAAATGGCGAAGCTTAACCCGAAACGGAGGGAGTATATATTAACTACACTAAGGTTAAAGAGAGTAGATTCACTTAGCTAGTTTTTTTTCAATTATTATATTTAAAGTAAAAGAGAAAATCATGGCTCATTTGACCTAGAACTATTTCCTGTATTTCTATTTGCATTCTCAAAAATAAAAAAGTTCTTATTTTCATTCAAGGTATCCCCTAGATGTTGCGCTTAGGCCTTTAAAATGATGAAAACTCCATAGATGTAGTATTTGTCAAACGGATTACATTACCAAAATTTAGAATTTATCAAATAAGCTTACCATGATCCCGTACAATACCATTGATCGGTTCTTGCACATTAATTTTGAAGGATGATTTCTACCAAGGACCGAATTAAATACCTTTTTGGACTTTAATTTTACAAACATTTAAATAAGAAATAACAAATGTATTAGAACCAAAAATTATGCATTTGAGTTTTGACCATTATTGTCTATACAATCATTCTACTCCGCACACTTCAAGTTGTTGATAGTCAATTTGCTTCACTAGAAAATTATAGATTTTATATTGAAACCATCGTGACAGCTTATGATTGTCCATGACACAAATGACATTATTGTCAAATGCTACTTAAATACGTCAAATACATCGAATATATTATGGTACCGTCTCGCAGCCCAAAGATAATGTTACGGGTTATATAGCTAGCTCAACCCAAAGATAAAGCAAAAACCAAAATAACCTTACAAAGAATTGTCATGATTTCATAGATAGCGACGACATTATTACATTCAATAAAAATAACTTAAATATCAACATCTAAGATAAATTTAATCCCATCTATACAACTTGATCTAACTCAACTAACTACACCTAGGAACTTCAAAATATATTTTCACTCTTTATTTTCTTTACATCAACATTGATAGTGACAACTTACACCGAATATCATTCTTTTTAACTTAACTTCTATACTATTTGTTGTTATTTTACAATGTTAGTCATAACTAGCATCCAAAATTCCAAGGACAGTTAAGACGTGGCAAATATTGTATTACTATATGTTATGTATAAAAAATTGAAATTAAAGGTGGATGTAATATAATTTTCCTTTGAACCATTTTAAATATTTATTATTCTACTATATTTTTTCCACATGCTCTTGAAAAATGACACAAAACAATTTCCATTGTGAATAAAATTCTTTCGCCTCCTTGCTCTAATATGCTCTAAATATTGACACCGATATTATGTCAAACTATTGTTAACCATATTTGTGAACTCATTGAATGTACACTTCAACATATCCATATTTCAAAAAAATAAAAAGGGAATTAAATTTCTTTCTTACTGTACACTACAGTAAAGATAAAATTTTAGGTTACTAAAATTCCCTAAAAGTTGGTAACTCTTAATTGGTGTATTACCAAATAAAATAGAGATCACCAAAATTAGTTACATATCTTAAATTGTGAAAAATTTATTTATCATGCATTTAAAGTTTGTTAGAGAATCGTTATATCACATGACAAAACCTATAAAATAGTCCTTTAGCAAAACCATATCACCCACAATCTCTATTATTTTTGTAGTATTGCAAACCACTACAATGTGGTCTTGTTCATGGAATATCGTGAAATGTTGTAGCATAAAAGAGTATAACATTTGATGATATTCCACAAACAATGACCACCTTGTAGATAATTTTCAACCCCATCTATAAAAAGTCTTACATAAATTGATGTTGCACAATATCAATTCAGTTCAAATTGGAGTTTAACAATTCACTACAAATTGTTCGTGTTCATGGCATCTCATGAAAGGAATTTAACGCGTGTACCGTGTGTCATTTGATGAAATGCCATGAACAATGAACAGTTTGTAAAGAGTTTTCATCATTTTTCATAGAAAAGGTACAATCTAAATAGCTTCAAATTGGTCGTGTTCAATGTATCTCATTTCTCTAAAATTTCTTTACAAATTATGCGGCATGAATAACATTCCATTTGAAGGAAATCTTCTTTCAATTATATAGAAAAATGATGTGAGTTATATATATATATATATATATATATATATATATATATATATATATATATAAACAAACATATCCTGTTATGTTATGCGAGGCCTATGTTATGTTATGCGTAAGCCTAAGATTGATTGGTATACGTTAGTTTTTTTCCGGTTGTAGTTCGCGCTAAAAACGATACGACATTATTAATGATAAATTTATTGGTAATATTATTTGAACAAATATATATTCTATTCTATCCACTAACTTGTATCTCTCACTCATTTAAATTATGGGTTCTGAAAGGTCCTGTTTGCTTAAATCGATTAGAGGTTAGGCAAGTTATGGTTTTGACAAATGAGGTGAAATCTTAGCCGTCGGATGATAACCGGTTTTAAAGATAAGTGTTAAATGTGCAGCGGAATAATAAGTGTTGAAATAATGTAAAGACAAGTGAATAGTGTTTGTGTGTGAGATGTGTGTGTGTAATGTGTGATAATACCAATTGAACACAAGGAATTTTAAGGTGGTTCAGAGTTCACTCCTCCTACGTCCACCCTCACTGTCAACCTTGACAAGTGAGATCAATCCACTTAAATCTAGTTCCCTTTAAGATTTACAAAGGATTGGATAGGCAAGTTCCTTGAACTTCCTCTTCCTAATAAGTACGGTCTATTAGGGATTTATGCTCTATACTAAGAAAATTACAATACCCACTTAAAGTCAGTCTTAAGTGGTTTTACAAATCAGTTTATACACCTGAGGTCAGTTACAAGTGTCTCAATGTTGTTTTGATTGTTGGTTGCAGGTTGAGAAAGGTTGGAGGTAAGGTTGTAAGAGTTGTGTGTAAAGGGGTGATTTCTTCAGTCTTGGAGGAATCCTTTTATAGGCTAGAATATAGCCATTGGAGGGGACAAGGAGACAAGGTAGTAAATGTGTGTTGGAGATGCATTTAGAGCCTTTGTTGACTGGAAAATAACAGCTGGAATCTGCAACCATTTGATGTGATCTTCATGGATATGAGCTGGCAACATCTGAGGGGAGAGATTTGGGCAGTGCACATTTTGATCTTCACAGGAATACTTCATTGCTGCTGATGTTTGAAGATCATAGCTGTCAGAGGGTTGAAGCCTTTGCTGGTTGAGAACCTTAGCTGTCAGAGCTAGGTTCTTGTTCTAGAGGGTTTAGGCAATATTTAATGTTCTATAGATACATGTTCCATATGTAAATAGATTCATTAATGTATATGATTGGTTTGGATCATTGCAGTTTGGTTGAATCATAGCTGTCCAGTTGATTTATCAGATGTGCAAGGGCTCAGCTGTCAAAGTCATATGTTATCTTGGATGTCAGATAACATATGATATATTTCTTTGTCAAAACCTTTTATAACTATGTGGCTTACATAGTTAGGTCCTAAAAGGTTCCACTTGTCATATCCACTCACTTCTTCCCTTTCACAACCCTTCTCCCACTCAAATTATTTTTGAATATATATATTGATTTCTTAATTTGCGTTCTTCACCAAAATGGCGAAGCTTAACCCGAAACGGAGGGAGTATATATTAACTACACTAAGGTTAAAGAGAGTAGATTCACTTAGCTAGTTTTTTTCAATTATTATATTTAAAGTAAAAGAGAAAATCATGGCTCATTTGACCTAGAACTATTTCCCGTATTTCTATTTGCATTCTCAAAAATAAAAAAAGTTCTTATTTTCATTCAAGGTATCCCCTAGATGTTGCAGTTAGGCCTTTAAAAAATGATGAAAACTCCATAGATGTAGTATTTGTCAAACGGATTACATTACCAAAATTTAGAATTTATCAAATAAGCTTACCATGATCCTGTACAATACCATTGATCAGTTCTTGCACATTAATTTTGAAGGATGATTTCTACCAAGGACCGAATTAAATACCTTTTTGGACTTTAATTTTACAAACATTTAAATAAGAAATAACAAATGTATTAGAACCAAAAAATTATGCATTTGAGTTTTGACCATTATTGTCTATACAATCATTCTACTCCGCACACTTCAAGTTGTTGATAGTCAATTTGCTTCACTAGAAAATTATAGATTTTATATTGAAACCATCGTGACAGTTATGATTGTCCATGACACAAATGACATTATTGTCAAATGCTACTTAAATACGTCAAATACATCGAATATATTATGGTACCGTCTGCAGCCCAAAGATAATGTTACAGGTTATATAGCTAGCTCAACCCAAAGATAAAGCAAAAAACCAAAATAACCTTACAAAGAATTGTCATGATTTCATAGATAGCGACGACATTATTACATTCAATAAAATAACTTAAATATCAACATCTAAGATAAATTTAATCCCATCTATACAACTTGATCTAACTCAACTAACTACACCTAGGAACTTCAAAATATATTTTCACTCTTTATTTTCTTTACATCAACATTGATAGTGACAACTTACACCGAATATCATTCTTTTTAACTTAACTTCTATACTATTTGTTGTTATTTTACAATGTTAGTCATAACTAGCATCCAAAATTCCAAGGACAAGTTAAGGACGTGGCAAATATTGTATTACTATATGTTATGTATAAAAAATTGAAATTAAAGGTGGATGTAATATAATTTTCCTTTGAACCATTTTAAATATTTATTATTCTACTATATTTTTTCCACATGCTCTTGAAAAATGACACAAAACAATTTCCATTGTGAATAAAATTCTTTCGCCTCCTTGCTCTAATATGCTCTAAATATTGACACCGATATTATGTCAAACTATTGTTAACCATATTTGTGAACTCATTGAATGTACACTTCAACATATCCATATTTCAAAAAAAATAAAAAGGGAATTAAATTTCTTTCTTACCGTACACTACAAGAAAGATAAAATTTTAGGTTACTAAAATTCCCTAAAAGTTGGTAACTCTTAATTGGTGTATTACCAAATAAAATAGAGATCACCAAAATTAGTTACATATCTTAAATTGTGAAAAATTTATTTATCATGCATTTAAAGTTTGTTAGAGAATCGTTATATCACATGACAAAACCTATAAAATAGTCCTTTAGCAAAACCATATCACCCACAATCTCTATTATTTTTGTAGTATTGCAAACCACTACAATGTGGTCTTGTTCATGGAATATCGTGAAATGTTGTAGCATAAAAGAGTATAACATTTGATGATATTCCACAAACAATGACCACCTTGTAGATAATTTTCAACCCCATCTATAAAAAGTCTTACATAAATTGATGTTGCACAATATCAATTCAGTTCAAATTGGAGTTTAACAATTCACTACAAATTGTTCGTGTTCATGGCATCTCATGAAAGGAATTTAACGCGTGTACCGTGTGTCATTTGATGAAATGCCATGAACAATGAACAGTTTGTAAAGAGTTTTCATCATTTTTCATAGAAAAGGTACAATCTAAATAGCTTCAAATTGGTCGTGTTCAATGTATCTCATTTCTCTAAAATTTCTTTACAAATTATGCGGCATGAATAACATTCCATTTGAAGGAAATCTTCTTTCAATTATATAGAAAAATGATGTGAGTTATATATATATATATATATATATATATATATATATATATATATATATATATATATAAACAAACATATCCTGTTATGTTATGCAGAGGCCTATGTTATGTTATGCAGAAGCCTAAGATTGATTGGTATACGTTAGTTTTTTTTCCGGTTGTAATTCGCGCTAAAAACGATACGACATTATTAATGATAAATTTATTGGTAATATTATTTGAACAAATATATATTCTATTATATCCACTAACTTTTATCTCTCACTCATTTAAATTATGGGTTCTGAAAGGTCCTGTTTGCTTAAATCAGATTAGAGGTTAGGCAGTTATGGTTTTGACAGCTGAGGTGAAATCTTAGCTGTCAGATGATAACTGGTTTTAAAGATAAGTGTTAAATGTGCAGCGGAATAATAAGTGTTGAAATAATGTAAAGACAAGTGAATAGTGTTTGTGTGTGAGATGTGTGTGTGTAATGTGTGATAATACCAATTGAACACAAGGAATTTTAAGGTGGTTCAGAGTTCACTCCTCCTACGTCCACCCTCACTGTCAACCTTGACAAGTGAGATCAATCCACTTAAATCTAGTTCCCTTTAAGATTTACAAAGGATTGGATAGGCAAGTTCCTTGAACTTCCTCTTCCTAATAAGTACGGTCTATTAGGGATTTATGCTCTATACTAAGAAAATTACAATACCCACTTAAAGTCAGTCTTAAGTGGTTTTACAAATCCGCCTTATACACCCGAGGTCGATTACAAGTGTCTCAATGTTGTTTTGATTGTTGGTTGCGAGTTGAGAAAGGTTGGAGGTAAGGTTGTAAGAGTTGTGTGTAAAGGGGTGATTTCTTCGCCTTGGAGGAATCCTTTTATAGGCTAGAATATAGCCATTGGAGGGGACAAGGAGACAAGGTAGTAAATGTGTGTTGGAGATGCATTTAGAGCCTTTGTTGACTGGAAAATAACAGCTGGAATCTGCAACCATTTGATGTGATCTTCATGGATATGAGCTGGCAACATCTGAGGGGAGAGATTTGGGCAGTGCACATTTTGATCTTCACAGGAATACTTCATTGCTGCTGATGTTTGAAGATCATAGCTGTCAGAGGGTTGAAGCCTTTGCTGGTTGAGAACCTTAGCTGTCAGAGCTAGGTTCTTGTTCTAGAGGGTTTAGGCAATATTTAATGTTCTATAGATACATGTTCCATATGTAAATAGATTCATTAATGTATATGATTGGTTTGGATCATTGCAGTTTGGTTGAATCATAGTCGTCCGCTTGATTTATCAGATGTGCAAGGGCTCAGCTGTCAAAGTCATATGTTATCTTGGATGTCAGATAACATATGATATATTTCTTTGTCAAAACCTTTTATAACTATGTGGCTTACATAGTTAGGTCCTAACAATTTCCCCCTTTTTGGCAAAGTAATATATCTATTAAAGATATAATCCTGCAAGATACTCATGAATTGAATATACCAATGAAGATGAACTTAATCTTCTTGATTCAATCAAAAGAGCTTTAAAACAAAAAAATTATCCAAAATAAACATTGTTTTTAAAGCAGAAACAAAAAGGTAGGGATTAAAAGTACTTATTTGATTTTGAGCTTTGACCTCTGGTTCCTGCAAATAGGTTAGAGAAGAAGGGTTTTTTTTGAAGAGAGATGGGTTGTTGAGCTTGATGTAGAGGTGGATCTGTTGTGACAGTGAGAACAGTAGAGGTTGTGATCTGATGATGTTTCATCACAGGAGCATCATCTTCATCATCACTTGACACAATGACATTGGGAGCAGCACCAGAGGCTCTCTTTCCCAGGTTAACAGCTTCTTCATCAGATTCAATGGTCTTTCCTTTGGAGGCCTTTCTTTCAGATTTGGAAACAGTTGAGACTTCCAAAATGTGTCTCATTTTGGTTATCATTGACCTTGTAAATCTCTGCGTGTCTGTGATGGTCACATGGTATGGAGGCACAAATGTTGAAGAATTGAAGTTTGGAGGAAGATTGGATTGGAGAGATCTGGTGTTTAGGGGGATGAAAGAAGGAGGAACTGAAGAAGTTGGAGGAAAGATAGCTGTCAGGCTAGGCTTTGCAATGACAGCCATGATTTTGGCTTTATTGAGAAGGATCCTCCAGTACATCTCTTTAGCAAGGTCTATACAGAGGGCATAAACTAGGGATGAGGGCATGTAGATGCATTCATTGATATTGTTTGACAACAATTGGGAGAACAGCATTTCCCAATCCATGATGGTTCCAATGTCCATGAAGTTTGGCAATCTGGGGGCATTGTGAAAGAAGGAGTTTGGGAGAGCTATCCTATATCTTTTCCATTCCTCATGGGCAAACATAATGAGATCACACCTATTTCTTGCATGGATCATGATGGAGTTTTTGCTCAACAGCCAAGGGTTGGGGATTAAGTTAGGATTGGCAATCTCAGGAAAATGGGTAATCTCCTTCAATCTTTGGTGGACAGCCATGATCGAGGGTAAGGAAAAATCAATGTCACAATCTAGAATCCAAGGTTCACAAGTTGGAGGAATGTGAAACTCAGGGGTAGGTGAATCTTGTGTTATAGGTTCAGGTTGGGTTTCAGAATCTTGGGTAGCAATAGGAGGTTCTTGAGTTTGAACAGGTTCATCAGGTTTGGATTGAGGTTCAGGTTCAGAATGAGGTTCAGGTTCAGGCATGCTAGCTTTCTTAGCCATATCTCTGGTTTTGATTAACTCCATGGCTTTTTAAACATCTTCCTCTGTTAACAGGGATCTTAAATAATAAAGAACAACAGTGACATGTTTAGGATCTTCTAAAGTCAGTCCTTCAGAAGCTTTGAAGACGTTTTCAGGAATGGGGGAATGATCTGAGGGGCTTGAAATGGGTGATGCATGACCAGAGAAGGGCATAGCTGTCAGAATGGGAGAGGGAGGATTGATGTTCCCCCTTAACTGAGGCTCATCCTTTTCAGAGCTAGGGCTATTCCCCCTTTCTTTTTCAACACTGGGATCATTTGGACTAATGTTTAAGGGATTAAGGTTGAGGATGCCTTGAGCCACAGAGTCATGTGGTGAACTGGATTGGTCTTTAGATGAGGAGGGTTGAGGTGTGATTGGTTTCAATTTTTTGGATGGGGGAGCATCTTTATCTGATTTTCTTTTTCTAGAGAAAGTATTGAGAGTAAGAGATGGGGTAGAGATTACCTTAGATGGAGTTTCAGCTACTGAAGGAACCTTAGCTGTCAGAGTGGAGGCATCCATAGCTGTCCCAGATGACTGTCCAACCTTAGCTGTTCTCACTTCCATTAATGACTCAGCAACAACTCTTCTCACATTTTCATCACTCTCAGTGTCATGGCTTTCTTCCTCTTCTCCAGCATACTCATCAATGGCTTTGTAGATGGGATCTGATTGGGTCTCTTCACTGTCAGCTTGTTCTTCAGCAATCATCTTTCCTTTGTCAGTCCCTTGAGCACTTTCTTGCTCAACAACTTCCTTTACCTCTTCTTGTACTTTTTTCCTTTGCTGAGCTTCTTTCCTTTTCCAGTTCTCTTCATTTTTGCAAGGCTTTTTCTCCTCTTGATCTTGCTAGGAGAGGTCTCTTGAGCTCTTTCTCTTATGACAACACCTTTGTCATGCTTTCTCTTGGATCTCTTGTCATTTACCATGTTTACCAATGACTTCCACATCTTCATATCCTTCTCAGTCTTCTCTTTCAGTCTTTGTGAGGCTTCATCAAAATTCTCAGAGCTGTCCCCAAGCTCTAATTTTTTCTTGCTCTTGAGTTTGAATGTACTCAAGTTGAAGCTTCTGGTAGGCACCAGAGATGTAGACTCAAGCCATTCATCTTTAAGAGGAGGATTCAATCTTGGAATTATTTGATGGAGGATTCCACTCATGAACCTAAAATTGTTCATTATAGGATTTTACTTTTTGAATTTCCAAGGGGAAGGGGATATGGAAAGTTGGAAGTTGTGAAGCAGTGCTACACTCCTGTTTATCTCCTTGGTCATCAAACTGAGGGCTTGTTTCCATTCATTTGGACTGATTTGGTCAAATGAGGATTGCTTTCCATCAAACCCTTTGATGACAACATCCATTAGGGTTGATTTGAGTAAATCAAGGTCTTTCTTTTTGATTGGTTTGTCCTGAACCAATTGATAGTTGCAACTAGGTTTATCAAAGAATCTTTTGTAGAAAGGTTCCAAGTTGTTGTCTTTTCTATTCCAGAGGTTGTTGAGACCTTCATTCTTGATTGGGATGTCGTAAACTTTGGACACAACCTTTAGAGTCACATTGATCTCAGTCCCTTCAATGTTGATCCTTATTGCTCCAGATTGCTGTCTTTCTCCTTTCATAAATATTTCTCTGCATAACTTCTCATAAATGGGAGGTTGAGCTTCCATCATTTTGCAGAGATGATTGGATTCTAAGAGTTCCTTTATTAGAGCTCCAACCTCATGCTCATAGAATTCAGGTTTGATGAAGTAACCGTGGGCTTGAGGGTAAGACATGTTTGAATAAAACAGAGTTTTAGGGTTTTGAAGAACAGAGGGAATCAGAGAGAGAAATTAGGAGGAAGAAGATAGTTTGAAGGAAGAGGGGTTAATTTTGCAGGGTTAAATGATAATCGATGTGGGAATTGGTGGAGTTCAACGGCTAATACGTGGGTTACTGCAACGGTTAAAAATGAGCATTTAAGAGAGAGATTGTTCATGAACAGTGTTATTTGTCCCCCACTCATTACTTGAGAAATAACTTCCCATAAAACATGGGAGTTATTTCCGTACACAAAGACGAAATTTCAGAGGGAATAAATCAGAGAAATTAATAGATATGTGTTAGTGGCAAGTTCCAACACTTCCTCGATTTGGCAAGAACTAAATTCATGGCTGTCAGACTTAATGACTAGCCAAGCCTATTTTGAATGATCATTGCCACTAATTTGACTGAAACAAAATTTGTCTATAAAAGGAAATGGTTCAGATGAAGAAATCTACCAAATTCATTTCATTTATAGCAAATGGGAAGACTTGTTTCAATGTTCAGTCCTAGTAAAATGGCTAAGACAGCAAAGAGACTTATTTTTCAAAGTCCAAGGGTAGATGAAACAAGAGAGGAAAGGTTTGAGAGAGAGTTTCTTTCATATAGACTCCAAACTGATAATGGTTTGGAACAGGAAGTGGATCAATTGCCCAATGATGATCCACATAAGGAAGAAGAGTTGAGAGAGAGAGAGATAAGAAAGAAATTTTGGGAGGAGGAGAGACTAGCATTGGTGGAGGGAGAGAAAAATAGGTTAAGGGAGATGGCTAGGAACAAGGGTAAAGCTAAGATAGTTGGTGAGAGCCACAATGATCTGACAGCTAAGGGTAAGCTGTCAAGAAAGGAGAGGGAAGGAGAATCAAGTAAGCATGTTAAGGAAGATGTAGAGAGAGTTTATACCTTGGGGGAGCTAGTGAAGATTGACAGCAATGAAAGGATTAAGGTTGACACACAAATTGGTCAACCTGATTTCATAGCTGTCAAGGAATACACAACAGAGCCTGTGGATTCACTTACTCTTAGTCAAACAGTTCTTGAGGGAACTGGAGACAATTTTGCAGGTGTGCAAAGTTCTCCTTCCAAGGTTTATATGAAGTTGTTTTCTCAGTTTCTCAAGTGTTTGAGTCCAGCTGCTCTGAATGGTGATAAAGATGAAGGTCCTCAGTCTGATCAAGCTATCATTGCACAGGCAAGTGCAAATTCTTAAGGTACCTTCAGCTTTATCTCACCACTCAGTGAGTATCCTCCTTATAATGCAGTTGAAGAATGGTGGCCAAGGAGGGTGTGTCCTTCGTTGCAGTTCTCAACCACAGCCATTGATCCTTTTATGGAGAGGCACCCTGTATGGTTAGAGAGATATGGAGACATCAAAGAGAATGCATATCAAGCTCCAGACATTATCTATAGTGATAAAGGATGTGGAGATGATTGCTTCCAAGATCAGCTATGGAATAGTCAAGATTGACAATCCTTAGCTGTCAAAGCATTCAGGAGAGCTAGCTGTGATGGGAAGGAGGATAATGAAGCTTTTGGAATATGGATTTATGTTTGTTTTTATGGTTTTTGTGTTTGAAATTTGATTGTAAGGTACGAATGAGTTTTGGTTATGATGTCAATGAAGCTTTTGGTTTGGTGAAAGGGTTAGCTGTCAGATATCACATTGTTGACAGCAGCCATAAGAGATGTTCTTTAATGAATAAACATTTTTATTTTGGTAAGTTGATCATGCCTAGCATTGCTCTTAACATCTCAAATCTCTTCTCATCCATAGCCTTTGTTAGGATATCAGAGACATTATCCTCAGTACAAACTTTTGCAAGGTTAATATTCCCTTTTTCAACATGGTCTCTGATGAAGTGATGTCTTACCTCTATATGCTTTGTTTTTGAGTGTTGGACAGGGTTTTCTGTCATGGCAATAGTGCTTGAGTTGTCACAAAAGTTGGGAATGTTAGACAATTCTATTCCAAAATCTTGAAGTTGGCTTTTAAGATAGAGAATTTGAGAACAACACAAGCCTGCAAAGAATATACTCAAATTTCACCGTTGAGGTGGCTACTGAAGTTTGCTTTTTGCTTGACCATGAGATGATTCTTGAACCAATAAACTGGCATCCACCACTTGTGGATTTTCTATCTAGATTGCATCCAGCATAGTTAGAGTCAGTGAATCCAATTAGAGAGAATGGGGATTCAGTTAGATACCACAAACCATAATCAGGGGTTCCTTTGAGATATCTCAAAATTCTCTTGACAGCAGAGAGATGAGATTCCTTGGGATTTGCTTGAAATCTAGCACAGAGTCAGACACTAAACATAATGTCAGGTCTTAAAGCTGTTACATAAAGGAGAGATCCAATATAACTTCTGTAAAGAGTTGGATTTACACTTTGACCTTCTGGATCAGCATGAAGTTTGGTTGTGGTTGACAAGGGAGTTTTAGCTGGGGAAGCAGTTTGCATGTCAAACTTCTTGATCATATCCCTTGTGTATTTAGCTTGGTTAATGAAGATTCCTTCCTTCATTTGCTTGACTTGAAGGCCCAAGAAGAAAGTGAGCTCACCAATCATGCTCATTTCAAACTGATTCTTCATAATATCCCCAAATTCAGTGCACAAGTCCTCATTTGATGAGCCAAAAATGATGTCATCAACATAGACTTGGATGAGCAACTGATCATCTCCATATTTCTTGATAAACAAAGTGTTATCAATATGGCCCTTGGTAAATCCTTTTCCAAGGAAATATTTAGATAGGGTTTCATACCAAGCTCTAGGTGCTTGTTTAAGTCCATACAATGCTTTGTCCAATTTGTATACATGATCAGGGAACTTGGGGTGCTCAAATCCAGGGGGTTGAGATACAAAAACTTTTTCATTTAAGACTCCATTCAGAAATGCACTCTTGACATCCATCTGAAACACTTTCATTTTCTTGAATGAAGAATAGGCAAGGAATAGCCTTATTGCTTCTAGTCTTGCAACAGGAGCAAAGGTCTCATCATAGTCAATGCCTTCTTCTTGTCTGTATCCTTGAGCAACCAGTCTAGCTTTGTTCCATACTACAATACCTTCTTCATTCATCTTATTTCTAAAAACCCATCTTGTCCCAATGACAGTTTGGTTTTTAGGCTTAGGAACAAGCTTCCAAACTTTGTTTCTTTCAAATTGCTCTAATTCTTCTTCCATTGCTTCTATCCAATCTGGGTCTTGAAGAGCTTCATTTATCTTTTTGGGTTCAATTTGAGAGATGAAGGCACTCATTAGAGAGTCAAGAACAGGCATGTTAGGAGGTATGTCCATTTTGTGTATAGGTAGGTCAATATAGATGCTTTTGTTTGGAGGGATGATGTGGGTAATGGTTTCAGGTTGAGGAATTGAATGAGAGCAGTTGTCACAAGGTTGGATAGGGTCTTTTTCAGAGGGATTTTGATTAATGGATAAAGGTAGACTATTTGGTGCACCTTGGCTGTCAGATGCACCTTTGCTGTTGAGAAGGGATTCTTGGCTGTCAGACAAAGTGGGATGAGTATTGGAGTTTTTGGGCACCATATAGGGAAGGGTAGGTGAGTTTTCTTCAGGATTGAGGTTTGAAGGGTCATGAACAGGAAAAACCTCAGGAACATTGTCTGAATTCCCAACAGATTCATCAAAATCACATAATTCAGTGTGGCTTTGATCATTGTTTTCATCAAAGTCTACATGAATTGATTCCTCTACAACAAGTCTTCTTTTGTTGTAAACCCTATAGGCTTTGCTAGTGTTGGAGTATCCAAGAAAAATTCCTTCATCACTTTTTGAATCAAATTTGTCAAGATTGTTTTTCCCATTGTTGTGTATGAAGCATCTACTTCCAAAGCCATGGAAGTATAAAATGGTTGGTGTTCTTCCATTCCATAGCTCATAGGGAGTCTTGGAGTGAAACTTGTTGATAAGGGTCTTGTTCTCGACATATACAGCAGTGGTGACTGCTTCACCCCAAAAATACTTAGGAAGGTTGTGCTCTGACAGCATAGATCTTGCTGCTTCACAGATTATTTTATTCTTTCTTTCAGCAACCCCATTTTGCTGTGGTGTCCTAGGAGCAGAGAAATTGTGCTCAATCCCTTTTTGATCACAATATTCTTCAACACCAGTGTTCTCAAATTCCTTACCATGATCAGATCTGATTTTGATAATGGATAAGCCCTTTTAGTTTTGTACTTTATTGAACAATTTGACTAGTGTAGTCATCAACTACAACAAGAGAGTATCTCTTTCCACCAAGAGATCTAGTTCTGATTGGTCCAAACAGATCCATGTGAAGTAGTTGAAGGGGTTTTGTGGTATCTAATCTGATTTTGGCAGAGAAGGAGGTTTTCTTTTGTTTTCCACATTGACAAGCTTTGCATAACTTGTCCTTTTTGAAGGGTATTTTGGGTAGGCCTTTTACTAGGTTTGAGTTGGCTAGTTTTGAGATGCTTTTCAGGTTTAGGTGAGCCAATCTTTTGTGCCATAGCCATGACATATCAGATTGACTGAAGGAGAGAAGGCAATGGGCATCTGAAGAATCCACAATTTCTAGGTTTAGAAAGTAGAGGTTGCCTTTTCTTATTCCAGTGAGGATTGATTTGTTGTTGTCATCCTTGACAGTGCAGTGGTTTTTAGAACAAATAACATGATATCCCTTATCACAAATCTGACTAAGGCTAATCAAATTGTGCTTGAGACCCTCTACATAAGATACATTAGTAAAAATAATATCTTTAGTAACAAGGTTTCCTGATCCTTTGACTTTGGCTTGAGAATTGTCACCAAAAGTTACATTTGGACCATTTTTAGGGACATATTGTTGTAACCACTCCTTGTTGTAAGTCATGTGTCTGCTGCATCCACTGTCCAAGTACCATATTCCTTTCCTAGGTTCCTACAAAACAGAAAAATACATTTATGGTACCCTTTATTCTTTTGGGTCCAAAGGATTAGAATTTCTTTGGTACCCTAGCTTTGTTCATTGCTCTCTTTCCAAAGTACTGGTTTAGGGCATTATAATATCCCATGATTTGCAGCATATAGGGTGTAGGAGCAATAGGTTTGGATTGGTTAAGAAATTGGTTTTGGTTATGAAACTGAGAATGGCTTGGTGAATTGTTTGAATGAGATGATCTAGGAGAGGTATTATGTTGGGCATGGTTTCTTCCATTTGAGAATGGCCAGTTAGGTCTTTGAGGTTTGGTATATGAGTGATGATCATAGAATCTTTGCTGTCTTGGAGACCTCTGCTGTCCACCATATCTTGGCTGTCTAGGAGACCTCTGCTGTCCACCATGTTTTGACTTTCTAGGGGATCTTTGTTGTCCAAAGGGTTTTCAGGCCGGTTTGTCTTCACTTGCTCCTTGATTCCTTTCTTTTGCCAAATGTAATTACCTTTATTGCCCTTGTTTGCTTGTTTTACTATGCCTTTTGGTTGACTTGGACTTCCAATATGAGTATCATTAGTGCAAGAGGGACTAGTTGGAGTTGATACATCAGTGTGGCTGGAGCTAGCTTCATCTATTTTTTCCTTTTTCTTGATATCTTCCTTGGTTTGAATGGGATAGACATTTTCTTGGGCTTTGACATAGTTCATGCTTTCAAGAACCATCTTGTCAATAGCCCTTTCATCAGTGAGAGGGGTATATGTGTTCATAGTAGGATTATTAGCTCCAATTCCTGATTTGTCACTTGGGTGTCTTTGGTAGTAGCTAAAGTGGGTCAAGGCTTTTCCAGAGCTGTTCCAGGTTTCAAACTTCTTTCTAAAGGATTCATTTTCCTTTTCAAGGTTGATGTTGGTTTCCAGAAGTTTCGAATTCACAGCTGTCAGCTCTTCATTGGCTTTTTCTAGCATAAGGTTTTGAACTTTCAGTCCTTGGTTGGCTCTTTTAAGGCTATCAATGGTTTTACTTTGGGATAGATTATCAGTGAGCAATGAAGCAAAGCAGGTTTGGTGTCTTTTTATTTGAATTAAAATAGTACTAACTAATTGCTTGAATTCTTCATTATTTAAAGAGTTAAATTGAGGTACCTGTTTTAGTTCTTCAGCAACAGCTAAGGCTTCAAGATCTTCTTCATTGTCTGAGTCTTCATCATCTCCAGCCATCAAGCATATTATTGCTTCTTCTCCTTCACTTTCAGAGTCACTGTAGTCACATTCCTCATTACTAAACTTAGATGAGTCAGCAATCAATACTTGCTCTTTGTTCTTCTCATTCTTCTTCTTTGTGCAGTTGTAGCAGTTACACCTTGAACTGTGAATAATCTCCTTGGAGTATGAGAACTTCTTAGCTGTCTGATTTTCCCTAGGTTTTCTTGGTTCAGGGCAATCAGATGAGTAATGTCCAAGCTTCTTACAGTTGAAGCATTCAACTTTCTTTTTAGGGTTTTCTTGTTCAGAAGTGGATGGGCTATAACTTCTTTCAAATGACTTCTTATGAGCTCTCAGGGTATTTCTGACAGCCATGGATATGAGACTTGGTAGATCTCCTTGATAGAGGTTGTTTGAGGGAAGGTTTACTTTTTGGAGGGAAAGAAGAACCATGGAGTCAATGTCTTGTTGGGTGATTGGTTTTTGAGTGGTTTCTTTGGCAGCTAAGGCAAGGGTTTGTGAAATGGAAGGAACTGGTTGAAGTTTTATCATTCCTTCTTGTTCATAAGCTTCAAGCTTTCCAAAGTATTGTTCAATAGTCATGGTGCTCCATTCTGAGCCTTCTCTTATTGGTAGAGCTACCTTCTCATATTCTTGAGGAAGGTTGGAGTATATTTTGAGACACAGATCTTGGTTCTCAAAAGTTTTACCATGATCAGCAATGGATCTTACCAAGTCTTAAAATCTTGGTTTTGCAGCACTTACTTTCTCACCAGGGTAGAATTTAAAATTGTCAAGTTGTCTAAGAAGGTTGTATAGGTTTTGGGTTCTAACACTGGAGTGTTTCTGGAATTTGGTATGGATGAGTTCCCAAGCAGCCTTTGCTGTTGGCTCTTTTGCAATTTCTTGTGCTAGAGAGTCATTAACACTCTTTTGGAGTATGCTTTTGACTTTAAGATTAGCACTAACAAGTTGTCTTTCTGAATCACCCTGCACTCGGGATTTATTTTTGCTGCTAGGTCCACCATTTGAATCTAGGGCTACAGGGCAAGTGACTTCATTTTCTAGCACAAACCAGTTCCAGATGCTGTTTGCATCAAGGTAGGTTTTGATTTTTGAAGCATATATTTCAAATGATCCACAGTCATCAATGTGGGGAATGTCTTTCTCATTATTTCTCCTTGGTTGAGGCATGGTGGGTTGGTAATTGATCCTTCACAAGTTGTTAGACTTTTATGTGTGAAGACAAGCTCTGATACCAATTGAAAGGTCCTGTTTGCTTAAATCAGATTAGAGGTTAGGCAGTTAAGGTTTTGACAGCTGAGGTGAAATCTTAGCTGTCAGATGATAACTGGTTTTAAAGATAAGTGTTAAATGTGCAGTGGAATATTAAGTGTTGAAATAATGTAAAGACAAGTGAATAGTGTTTGTGTGTGAGATGTGTGTGTGTGATGTGTGATAATACCAATTGAACACAAGGAATTTTAAGGTGGTTCAGAGTTCACTCCTCCTACGTCCACCCTCACTGTCAACCTTGACAAGTGAGATCAATCCACTTAAATCTAGTTCCCTTTAAGATTTACAAAGGATTGGATAGGCAAGTTCCTTGAACTTCCTCTTCCTAATAAGTACGGTCTATTAGGGATTTATGCTCTATACTAAGCAAATTACAATACCCACTTAAAGTCAGTCTTAAGTGGTTTTACAAATCAGTTTATACACCTGAGGTCAGTTACAAGTGTCTCAATGTTGTTTTGATTTTTGGTTGCAGGTTGAGAAAGGTTGGAGGTAAGGTTGTAAGAGTTGTGTGTAAAGGGGTAATTTCTTCAGTCTTGGAGGAATCCTTTTATAGGCTAGAATATAGCCGTTGGAGGGGACAAGGAGACAAGGTAGTAAATGTGTGTTGGAGATGCATTTAGAGCCTTTGTTGACTGGAGAATAACAGCTGGAATCTGCAACCATTTGATGTGATCTTCATGGATATGAGCTGGCAACATCTGAGGGGAGAGATTTGGGCAATGCACATTTTGATCTTCACAGGAATACTTCATTGCTGCTGATGTTTGAAGATCATAGCTGTCAGAGGGTTGAAGCCTTTGCTGGTTGAGAACCTTAGCTGTCAGAGCTAGGTTCTTGTTCTAGAGGGTTTAGGCAATATGTAATGTTCTATAGATACATGTTCCATATGTAAATAGATTCATTAATGTATATGATTGGTTTGGATCATTGCAGTTTGGTTGAATCATAGCTGTCCAGTTGATTTATCAGATGTGCAAGGGCTCAGCTGTCAAAGTCATATGTTATCTTGGATGTCAGATAACATATGATATATTTCTTTGTCAAAACCTTTTATAACTATGTGGCTTACATAGTTAGGTCCTAACAGGTTCCACTTGTCATATCCACCCACTTCTTCCCTTTCACAACCCTTTTCCCACTCCCATTATTTTTGAATATATATATTGATTTCTTAATTTGCGTTCTTCACCAAAATGGCGAAGCTTAACCCGAAACGGAGGGAGTATATATTAACTACACTAAGGTTAAAGAGAGGAGATTCACTTAGCTAGTTTTTTTTCAATTATTATATTTAAAGTAAAAGAGAAAATCATGGCTCATTTGACCTAGAATTATTTCCTGTATTTCTATTTGCATTCTCAAAAATAAAAAAAAGTTCTTATTTTCATTCAAGGTATCCCCTAGATGTTGCAGTTAGGCCTTTAAAAAATGATGAAAACTCCATAGATGTAGTATTTGTCAAACGAATTACATTACCAAAATTTAGAATTTATCAAATAAGCTTACCATGATCCTGTACAATACCATTGATCAGTTCTTGCACATTAATTTTGAAGGATGATTTCTACCAAGGACCGAATTAAATACCTTTTTGGACTTTAATTTTACAAACATCTAAATAAGAAATAACAAATGTATTAGAACCAAAAAATTATGCATTTGAGTTTTGACCATTATTGTCTATACAATCATTCTACTCCGCACACTTCAAGTTGTTGATAGTCAATTTGCTTCACTAGAAAATTATAGATTTTATATTGAAACCATCGTGACAGTTATGATTGTCCATGACACAAATGACATTATTGTCAAATGCTACTTAAATAAGTCAAATACATCGAATATATTACGGTACTGCCTGATTTCAAAGATAATATTACAGGTTATATAGCTAGCTCAACCCAAAGATAAAGCAAAAAACCAAAAATACCTTACAAAGAATTGTCATGATTTCATAGATAGCGACGACATCATTACATTCAATAAAATAACTTAAATATCAACATCTAAGATAAATTTAATCCCATCTATACAACTTGATCTAACTCAACTAACTACACCTAGGAACTTCAAAATATATTTTCACTCTTTATTTTCTTTACATCAACATTGATAGTGACAACTTACACCGAATATCATTCTTTTTAACTTAACTTATATACTATTTGTTGTTATTTTACAATGTTAGTCATAACTAGCATCCAAAATTCCAAGGACAGTTAAGACGTGGCAAATATTGTATTACTATATGTTATGTATAAAAAATTGAAATTAAAGGTGGATGTAATATAATTTTCCTTTGAACCATTTTAAATATTTATTATTCTACTATATTTTTTCCACATGCTCTTGAAAAATGACACAAAACAATTTCCATTGTGAATAAAATTCTTTCGCCTCCTTGCTCTAATATGCTCTAAATATTGACACCGATATTAAGTCAAACTATTGTTAACCATATTTGTGAACTCATTGAATGTACACTTCAACATATCCAAATTTCAAAAAAATAAAAAGGGAATTAAATTTCTTTCTTACTGTACACTACAGTAAAGATAAAATTTTAGGTTACTAAAATTCCCTAAAAGTTGGTAACTCTTAATTGGTGTATTACCAAATAAAATAGAGATCAGCCAAAATTAGTTACATATCTTAAATTGTGAAAAATTTAATTATCATGCATTTAAAGTTTGTTAGAGAATCGTTATATCACATGACAAAACCTATAAAATAGTCCTTTGGCAAAACCATATCACCCACAATCTCTATTATTTTTGTAGTATTGCAAACCACTACAATGTGGTCTTGTTCATGGAATATCGTGAAATGTTGTAGCATAAAAGAGTATAACATTTGATGATATTCCACAAACAATGACCACCTTGTAGATAATTTTCAACCCCATCTATAAAAAGTCTTACATAAATTGATGTTGCCCAATATCAATTCAGTTCAAATTGGAGTTTAACAATTCACTACAAATTGTTCGTGTTCATGGAATCTCATGAAAGGAATTTAACGCGTGTACCGTGTGTCATTTGATGAAATGCCATGAACAACGAACAGTTTGTAAAGAGTTTTCATCATTTTTTCATAGAAAAGGTACAATCTAAATAGCTTCAAATTGGTCGTGTTCAATGTATCTCATTTCTCTAAAATTTCTTTACAAATTATGCGGCATGAATAACATTCCATTTGAAGGAAATCTTCTTTCAATTATATAGAAAAATGATGTGAGTTATAGATATATATATATATATATATATATATATATATATATATATATATATATATATATATATATATATATATATATATATATATATATATATATAAACAAACATATCCTGTTATGTTATGCGAGAGGCCTATGTTATGTTATGTAAGCCTAAGATTGATTGGTATAGGTTAGTTTTTTTTCCGGTTGTAATTCGCGCTAAAAACGATACGACATTGTTAATGATAAATTTATTGGTAATATTATTTGAACAAATATATATTGAATGGTGTATTCTTAAGATATAATGAATACAATGGCAATCACAAACTTGACTTTATACCCATTCACAAATTAAAAAAATTCTATAAGTTGATTTAGACCACATATCTTTAGTTACCGGACAAACAAGCGTTGATTTCTTTTATTAGTATGGAAAAATTCTAAACTCCAATTTTTATGCAGCAAAAGGATTTTTTTTTGAAGTATGAGTACTTTCTAAATGCATACTCCCTCCGTCCCAGCTTAAGCTTCATCAATTACCCAAAATGGCATCCCGTTACAAGCTTCACCTTTTCTCAAATGAAAAAGGTTTATTAATATTCTATTATATCCACTAACTTTTCTCTCTCACACATTTAAATTATGGGTTCCACTTGTCATATCCACTCACTTCTTCCCTCTCACAATCTTTCTCCCACTCCCATTATTTTTGAATATATATATATTGCTTTCTTAATTTGCGTGCTTCACCAAAATGGCGAAGCTTAACCCGGAACGGAGGGAGTATATATTAACTACACTAAGGTTAAAGAGAGGAGATTCACTTAGCTAGTTTTTTTTTATTATTATTATATTTAAAGTAAAAGAGAAAATCATGGCTCATTTGACCTAGAATTATTTCCTGTATTTCTATTTGCATTCTCGACAATATAAAAAAGTTCTTATTTCCATTCGAGGTATCCCCTAGAGGTTGCAGTTAGGCTTTTAAAAATGATGAAAACTCCATAGATGTAGTATTAGTCAAGAAAATTACATTACCAAAATTTAGAATTTATCAAATAAGCTTACCATGATCCTGTACAATACCATTGATTAGTTCTTGCACATTAATTTTGAAGGATGATTTCTACCAAGGACCAAATTAAATACCTTTTTGGACTTTAATTTTACAAACATCTAAATTAGAAATAACAAATGTATTAGAACCAAAAAATTATGCATTTGAGTTTTGACCTTTATTGTCTATACAAGCATTCTACTCCACACACTTCAAGTTGTCTATAGTCAATTTGCTTCACTAGAAAATTATAGATTTTATATTGAAACCATCGTGACAGTTATGATTGTCCATGACACAAATGACATTATTGTCAAATGCTACTTAAATACGTCAAATACATCGAATATATTATGGTACCGTATGCAGCCTTGCATAATATTACAGGTTATATAGCTAGCTCAACCCAAAGATAAAGCAAAAAACTAAAAATACCTTACAAAGAATTTTTATGATTTCATAGATAGCGACGACATCATTACATTCTATAAAATAACTTAAATATCAACATCTAAGATAAAATTTAATCCCGTCTACACACCTTGATCTAACTCAACTAACTACACCTAGGAACTTCAAAATATATTTCCATTGTGAATAAAATTCTTTCGCCTCCTTGCTCTAATATGCTCTAAATATTGACACCGATATTAAGTCAAACTATTGTTAACCATATTTGTGAACTCATTGAATGTACACTTCAACATATCCATATTTCAAAAAAATAAAAAGGGAATTAAATTTCTTTCTTATTGTACATTACAGTAAAGATAAAATTTCAGGTTACTAAAATTCCCTAAAAGTTGGTAACTTTTTATTGGTGTATTACCAAATAAAATAGAGATCAGCCAAAATTAGTTACATATCTTAAATTGCGAAAAATTTAATTATCATGCATTTAAAGTTTGTTAGAGAATCGTTATATCACATGACAAAACCTATAAAATAGTCCTTTAGCAAAACCATATCACCCACAATCTCTATTATTTTTGTAGTATTGCAAACCACTACAATGTGGTCTTGTTCATGGAATATCGTGAAATGTTGTAGCATAAAAGAGTATAACATTTGATGATATTCCACGAACAACGACCAGCTATTAGATAGTTTTCAACCCCATCTATAAAAAGTCTTACATAAATTGATGTTGCCCAATATCAATTCAGTTCAAATTGGAGTTTAACAATTCACTACAAATTGTTCGTGTTCATGGAATCTCATGAAAGGAATTTAACGCGTGTACCGTGTGTCATTTGATGAAATGCCATGAACAACGAACAGTTTGTAAAGAGTTTTCATCATTTTTTCATAGAAAAGGTACAATCTAAATAGCTTCAAATTGGTCGTGTTCAATGTATCTCATTTCTCTAAAATTTCTTTACAAATTATGCGGCATGAATAACATTCCATTTGAAGGAAATCTTCTTTCAATTATATAGAAAAATGATGTGAGTTATAGATATATATATATATATATATATATATATATATATATATATATATATATATAAACAAACATATCCTGTTATGTTATGCAGAGGCCTATGTTATGTTATGCAGAAGCCTAAGATTGATTGGTATAGGTTAGTTTTTTTTCCGGTTGTAATTCGCGCTAAAAACGATACGACATTGTTAATGATAAATTTATTGGTAATATTATTTGAACAAATATATATTGAATGGTGTATTCTTAAGATATAATGAATACAATGGCAATCACAAACTTGACTTTATACCCATTCACAAATTAAAAAAATTCTATAAGTTGATTTAGACCACATATCTTTAGTTACCGGACAAACAAGCGTTGATTTCTTTTATTAGTATGGAAAAATTCTAAACTCCAATTTTTATGCAGCAAAAGGATTTTTTTTTGAAGTATGAGTACTTTCTAAATGCATACTCCCTCCGTCCCAGCTTAAGCTTCATCAATTACCCAAAATGGCATCCCGTTACAAGCTTCACCTTTTCTCAAATGAAAAAGGTTTATTAATATTCTATTATATCCACTAACTTTTCTCTCTCACACATTTAAATTATGGGTTCCACTTGTCATATCCACTCACTTCTTCCCTCTCACAATCTTTCTCCCACTCCCATTATTTTTGAATATATATATATTGCTTTCTTAATTTGCGTGCTTCACCAAAATGGCGAAGCTTAACCCGGAACGGAGGGAGTATATATTAACTACACTAAGGTTAAAGAGAGGAGATTCACTTAGCTAGTTTTTTTTTATTATTATTATATTTAAAGTAAAAGAGAAAATCATGGCTCATTTGACCTAGAATTATTTCCTGTATTTCTATTTGCATTCTCGACAATATAAAAAAGTTCTTATTTCCATTCGAGGTATCCCCTAGAGGTTGCAGTTAGGCTTTTAAAAATGATGAAAACTCCATAGATGTAGTATTAGTCAAGAAAATTACATTACCAAAATTTAGAATTTATCAAATAAGCTTACCATGATCCTGTACAATACCATTGATTAGTTCTTGCACATTAATTTTGAAGGATGATTTCTACCAAGGACCAAATTAAATACCTTTTTGGACTTTAATTTTACAAACATCTAAATTAGAAATAACAAATGTATTAGAACCAAAAAATTATGCATTTGAGTTTTGACCTTTATTGTCTATACAAGCATTCTACTCCACACACTTCAAGTTGTCTATAGTCAATTTGCTTCACTAGAAAATTATAGATTTTATATTGAAACCATCGTGACAGTTATGATTGTCCATGACACAAATGACATTATTGTCAAATGCTACTTAAATACGTCAAATACATCGAATATATTATGGTACCGTATGCAGCCTTGCATAATATTACAGTTATATAGCTAGCTCAACCCAAAGATAAAGCAAAAAACTAAAAATACCTTACAAAGAATTTTTATGATTTCATAGATAGCGACGACATCATTACATTCTATAAAATAACTTAAATATCAACATCTAAGATAAAATTTAATCCCGTCTACACACCTTGATCTAACTCAACTAACTACACCTAGGAACTTCAAAATATATTTCCATTGTGAATAAAATTCTTTCGCCTCCTTGCTCTAATATGCTCTAAATATTGACACCGATATTAAGTCAAACTATTGTTAACCATATTTGTGAACTCATTGAATGTACACTTCAACATATCCATATTTCAAAAAAATAAAAAGGGAATTAAATTTCTTTCTTATTGTACATTACAGTAAAGATAAAATTTTAGGTTACTAAAATTCCCTAAAAGTTGGTAACTTTTTATTGGTGTATTACCAAATAAAATAGAGATCAGCCAAAATTAGTTACATATCTTAAATTGCGAAAAATTTAATTATCATGCATTTAAAGTTTGTTAGAGAATCGTTATATCACATGACAAAACCTATAAAATAGTCCTTTAGCAAAACCATATCACCCACAATCTCTATTATTTTTGTAGTATTGCAAACCACTACAATGTGGTCTTGTTCATGGAATATCGTGAAATGTTGTAGCATAAAAGAGTATAACATTTGATGATATTCCAGGAACAATGACCAGCTTGTAGATAGTTTTCAACCCCATCTATAAAAAGTCTTACATAAATTGATGTTGCACAATATCAATTCAGTTCAAATTTGAGTTTAACAATTCACTACAAATTGTTCGTGTTCACACTACCAGAAAAAGGTGTTTTAGCGACGGAAATTTCCGTCGCTAAAATTAAATTTCCGTCGCTAAATATAAACACCGGCGGAAAAATTCCGTCGGTGGTCCGCCGCTACCAGCCCGTCGTAGTGCTCCGACGGGTCAATTTTCGCCGATATTTTTTTATTTTACCGACGGAATTTAATTCCGCCGGTGATTTAATGATTCCAGTGACGGAAATTTCAGCCGTTAAATCAATTTAATTTAATTAAATTTTCATTTCAGCGGCGGAAATTTCCGTCCCTGTAATAAAAATTAATTAAAATAAATTAATTTCAGCGGCGAAAATTTCAGTCGCTGTACTAAAAATTAAATTAAAATAAATTAATTTCAGCGGCGAAAATTACCGTCGCTGAAATTATTTTAATTTAATTTTTATTACAGTGACGGAAATTTCCGCCGCTGAAATTAAAATTAAATTAAAATAAATTAATTTCAGCGACGATAATTTCCGCCGCTAAAATTAATTTATTATAATTTAATTTTTATTACAGCGATGGAAATTTTCGCCGCTATAATCAAATATTAAATTAAAATTAATTAATATAGCGGCGAAAATTTCCGTCCCTGTAATTAAAATTAATGAAAATAAATTAATATCAGCGACGGAATATTCCGTCGCTGATTCTAAAATAAATTAAAAAAATAATAATTTAAAATATCAATAAACCAAAATTTTTTGTACCTGATATAAAAATTCAATTTATAAAACTAAAACTATAAAAACTAAAAATCAAATATCAACGTACCAAATAAAGACTAAATATCACCGTACCAAATCGGGAGGGGGAGAGGGGGGAGAGGGGGGAGGGGCTCCCGCGGGTACCAAATATCTCAAATGTTTACAAACAAGTATTAAATAGTACAAACAAGTCTAAAATAGTCCGTAATCAACTCGGGGCGGCCGAAAATTACCTTAGTCCCGGTCAAAACGAGCCATCAATAGCGCCAATTGTCTTTGAGTCTCTGCATGAGCCTCCGCAAGCTTTGCCCGCTCGCGTCTCTCCTCCTCCAACGCAGCCTCCAGAGTGTCGACCCTCGGATCATGAAACGTGGGCAGGTCAACATTTCGCCGACGGCCGGTCGACGTCGACGGGCATTGCCGCCCGTAATCCCCCATCCCTAACACTCGGGCTCCTCTCTTTGGATGTCCCTCAGAGGTGATCGAGTGCCAAACATCAGGCACGAAGGGGATGGGCTCGCCGGGAGGCGTTCCTTCGGGAACAACGGCGGCTTGATATGCAGTCTGTCAAAATAAAACAAACAATTATAATCATATACACAATGTAAGGTACATAAATAAATTTACATATTCAAAATCAAGTCATTTAATGATAGTTTACTTACAAAGGCATTAGCAGAGCGATCGTCAACCCATTGCGGAGGTTGATCGGGCGCTGTAGGATTCCGAAGATGGGTGCTAGCGTAAACATCCACAAAGCGATATTACGGCCATGCTCCCTTTCCTATAAATAAAATAAGCGAGATTATTACTTTGAAATTGTATAAATGCAACATTTAAACTGATTTAAAAGCATGCATACACTACATTTACACTAAAACCATGGATTTCATAGCATCAACATGGCTCCCAGCTAACATACGTACATAAACCTATTTAAAAGCATCCATACACTACTACATTAAACTAACATACATACCATGCGGTTGTGATGCTCGACGACCGGGATCGTCCCCATGGTATGCATCGCCGCCGACCCCGAGGAGCCTGCTCTATTGGCCTTGGCCTGATTGGATATAGTCTTCGCCGCATCCGACCCCCAATATTCGCAAAATTGACGAAACACCTCCTCGGTCATCCAAGTAGGTGTCGAGGGCTGTTGTCCCGCCGCGAGCCGATTAGTATAATAATTTCTCTTCGTCGTACCTATAAAAAATATGAATATCTCGTAAACATATAATGATGACATTATAAAATTAAAAATAATCATTGTTAATTAAACTAATTAAGGATAGATAAATATGTTACCAATATGATCCCTAAATAGCTTGTGAGACTGTATATCGAAAACATATCTAGCCGTCGCCTCGTCGATTTTCGGCGCCCAATAATATTTATCCTACAACATATAATGATAACATTACAAAACTAAAAGAGTATAATCATTATTAATTATAACATTTTAATAACAAACTAACATTTAAGTTTTAAATAAAAACCATTAACACATTACCTTAAACTCCTCCCACGCATCCTCCTTCTGCCTCGGTGGCAATGATTTCCAGTTGGACCAATACTCGATCATTTTCCGAGACCGCCAATATTGCCTGATCTTAGTCCCTGTGGTAGGGTATGCCCCTACAAACCTGCCAAGTATATTTATACAATAACATTTTAACTTAAATAATGAATTATATATAAAACAAAAAGGAACCAACTTATATCAAATTAATGAAGAGTTACTTACTGGTCATAATGTGACGATATCCGGACAAATATCCTCCCCTCAGAATCGACAGTAGTCTGAGTATCGGCCCCAGAAGTGGAGCTAGTACTACTGTGTGAAGGGTCCACATCATCACTACCGGATCGGGACGGTTGCATCCCAGTAATAGATGTGTAGATGGGCTTAGTCTTCTTACCCTTTCCCTTTCTACTAGAACTCATATCTGTATTACAGTAAAAATATTAAAATATACAACTTTAACAATAGGAAACAATATATTCACAATACATCTAAAACTTTAAAGTTCTAATAATCTAAAGCATTCACAATACATATAAAACTTTAAACTATTAATAATATAAAGCATTCACAATACATATAAAACTTTAAAGTTCTAATAATCTAAAGCATTCAAAAGATATATAAAACGACGGATATTAATAATAATCTAAAGCATTCACAATACATATAAAACTTTAAAGTTCTAATAATCTAAAGCATTCACAATACATATAAAACTTTAAACTATTAATAATCTTTAGCATTCACAATACATATAAAACTTTAAAGTTCTAATAATCTAAAGCATTCACAATACATATAAAACTTTAAACTATTATTAATCTTCGTCCCCATCATCATCACTGGACTCTGAATTACTACAAAACTCGAGTTCTTCATCTTCGTCTTCGGACTCTGATGAATCAAACTCTGGTTCCTCTTCCTCTTCCTTTTCCTCTTCCTCTTCCTCTGATTCATCAATATCAATGTGCGCGAGATGACCTGAACGAGGCAGAGGAGTTGGCAAATTCACTGGTAAGATATCCTCCTCGGGTTCATCAACATTTTGAGGAATATGAGTGACATCATCTAATGGATGATTAGCTGATGAAACGTTAGGTGGCACTGGAATTTCATCCTCTTGATAGGGTGTTTCTAATGACGACTCTGTAGTTGTCGACGAGGGTGCCAGGATTGATATCAGACGCTCAAACGTAGGCGACATAATCACCGTCCGCGATGCCGTCAATCGCCCCAAAATGGGATCTAGAACCCTATCATTATATTCCATGAGGTCCTCATGAATCACCAGGCAACAACAGAAGCCCCCCCCCACCACCACACACACACACACAAGCAAACAATCACATAGTATAAAATTTCCAACTTCCTGATCACTGTCACAACAATTGAAGACCTCTAAATCATCCGTTTTCTTCTGATCGCTTCCGCCAAAAATGAAAATTTATTAAAACTTTCCCCCATTTGTGTGGACTTGGGTGTCATGTATTTTTGACCACATAAACCAAGTGAAAATACAAACAAAATACTGGGTATTTTTGACCACATAAACCAAGTGAAAATACTAACAACTTTCAATACTGAACATCCAGGTCATTCAACTAGTTTTAATAATTCCACCATTATTATTTTAATTTAAAGTTCACTAATTCATGCAGCTAGTATGAATCACAATTAAAGCACATTCAGCCTACAAAGCTCAAAAATAACATTTATTTGACTACTACAAAGTCTGGACCATCAGCTTATATGAAACAAGCACCTATATTCTGCATGATATACACTCTAATCAAATGTATGTATTACTTGGGAATCAAATACCCATTTGCAACCTAGATTCCTATGTACCAAACCAGCCCATAAAGAAAGAGTCAAACCAGTTGCATACAAGGAAAATGTCTAAACCACCAACTAACTACCCCGCCCCTGCCATACTTCGTAGACTCAAACACAAGGTGATCCTTGTCCCCTGCACCAGTAAGAAACTACCACGTAACCCCTTAGCCTGTCAATAAGTTATTGGCACGAGGTTTGAAACGAGAAGGGTACATGTATGAGAATGCTAGAACAGAGAACCTTCCCCAAAATAGATAACATCAGCCATGGATACAATTTTGATGTTCTGAGTTCATGATTAAAAACCCAACTCCCAGACCCAACTTTCTACTCCCAAGTATCCTCAAAATGAGAAACAGATTAAAAATGGACTATTAATAAGCAGAATTAATTACAACCCTAAATTCAATTACAAAATTCATATACAGTAAATTTCCACGGGTTAAATTGCTCGAGTTCAATCAATTACAATTCAAACAGGCACGAAAACAATACGATTTACAACGCACCTTGGAATAAATTGGAGAGACAATAGAAGTTTCAATCAAATAAGAGGCTGAATTTCAAGAAATGAGAGGGAGAAAACGTACTGTTAATGGCGATTAGGAAGAGAGATCGACGGAGGATGGAGCTTGAAGAACGAACGAAGGAAGGAGAAGACGAGCAGTAGACGGCGGTGAGGCAACGACAGTGAGGCGACGGCTAGACAGGCGACGGTGATGAGAGATGTCGGTGATAAGGAGACGGCGGCAAACGGCGATGGAAGAAGAGAGAGCGTAGCGGTGGGGAAGAGAGAGAAAGCGGGAAGAGAGAGAGATTGTTGAGAGACTGTAATGAATTTAGGGCGAAATTTTTATATTTATATTTTACCTCAGCGACGGAATATTCCGTCGCTGATAATCCGCCGCTAGAAATTACGTTCACATGGATCGATGATGTGGCATTAACCACCGACGAAAATTTCCGCCGCTGGTTTAATTAACCTCAGCGACGGAAATTTCCGCCGCTAAAATTAATAAATATCATTAATAAAAATCATTATTTATATTATATATAACATGAAAATTATTTTAAATCACTATCAAAAAAATAAATATAAGTAAATAAATATTATTTTTGAAAAAATAAATAAATCATAAATATTTATTAATTTTAATTTAATAAATATCATTCTTTATAATTATATAAAACATGAAAATTATTTTAAATTACTCTCAAAAAATAAATATGAGTCAATAAATATTATTTTTGAAAAAATAAATAAATCATAAATATTTATTAATTTTAATTTAATAAATATCATTCTTTTTATTATACCATATACCATATACCATATACACTGTACACTGTACACTATACACTATACACTATACACTATACCCTATACCCTATACCCTATACCCTATACCCTATACTCTATACCCTATATCCTATACCCTATACACTATACACTATACACTATACCCTATACACTATACCCAATACTCTATACCCTATACCCTATACACTATACACTATACAATATATACTATACCCTATACACTAAACCCTATACACTATATCCTATACACTTTACCCTATACACTATACCCTATACACCATACTCTATACCCTATACCCTATACCCTATACACTATACACTATACACTATACCCTATATCCTATACACTATACCCTATACACTATATCCTATACACTATACCCTATACACTATATCCTATACACCATACACTATACCCTATACCCTATACCCTATACCCTATACCCTATACCCTATACCCTATACCCTATACATTATACACTATACCCTATACACTATACCCTATACCCTATACACTATAGACTATACACTATACCCTATACCCTATACCCTATACACTATACACTATACACTATACACTATACCCTATACACTATACCCTATACACTATATCCTATACACTATATCCTATACACTATACCCTATACACTATACCCTATATACCCTACACTATACCCTATACCCTATACCCTATACACTATACACTATACACTATACACTATACCCTATACCCTATACCCTATACACTATACACTATACACTATACCCTATACACTATACCCTATACCCTATACTCTATACCCTATACCCTATACACTATACACTATACACTATACACTATACACTATATCCTATACACCATACACTATACCCTATACACTATACCTTATACACTATACACTATACACTATTGTAAGTACCCAAATCTGGCTCATGCCTTCCGGTTAATTTCCCCGGCAATTCCGGTAATTTTCCCGGTAATTCCCCGGACTTTCCTGGAGTTCCGCAACAATTTCGGAACTGTTCCAAATCATATAAGGGCTGAAGGGAATGCTTCCCAATTAAGAAACACGTTTTTCTTAATTTGGGAAAAGTTCTAGAATTGCCACCTTGCATGATTCTAGAAACATGCTGAGTCACAAGGGATAATGCCGCACGGCTGCATTAGCCAAGGATCTCTGGCCGCACGGCTTCATTGGCCTTATCCAGACTGCCTATAAATAGAGCCCTCCTCTACCCATTTTACATACGAAAAATACACACCACACTCCATGTTCAGACTCAAAAATACTCCTAAATACTGCTGGGAATCCCAAGGGTTGAAGAAGCAAGCCAATAAGCCACCTCCCTCCTCCTTGAAGATCCCAAGATTGGTCCTTCCACCTAGCTCAACCCAAAGAAGAAGAGGCCACCATTGGTAACCTCTCACTCCCTAACCTTGCATCTTAATATGCTCTATGTGAATTAAATTGCTCCTTGCATTCATATATTGTTATTATCTTTGCTTGGGACTTGGTAGTTTATCATTAAAGATCATATCTTTATCATACCCCCTTTCCCCCTTTGCATCCTTTGCATAAATTAGGCATCATTTGTCATTAAAAATGTAATCTTTATACTCAAAGGTGCATCCTTTGCACCTAAAAATCCCCCTTTTACATAAAAATGTCATCTTTATGCATCATTTGCTCATAAAAATCAAGTCTTTACAATAAAATGCATCCTTTGCACATAAAATCCATTTTCATGCATCATTTGCATTAAAGGCCATTCCTTCATCATAAAAATGCATACTTTGCTTTCAAAATACAATCTTTATGCATCATTTGCATATTAAATGCTAATTCCCTCATGAAAATGCATCCTTTGCAATAAAGATCACTTCTTTACATAAAAATGCATCATTTGCATAAAAATCATGTCTTTACATAAAAATGCATCCTTTGCAAATCAAATGCATCCTTTGCAACCCAAAAATGTCATCTTTTCACTAAAAATGTCATTTTTACATGTATTCCCCCATGTCCCCATTAGCAACCTTCGGAACGGACCGGTGTAAAGATCCTATCCTTACATCGTTTCTTCCATAAAAGGTTCTATAATCTCTTTAGAAAGGGACAACCTTGAACCCTATATCTCCGATTATCACTTAAGACGAGCATGAAGCATTCATATAAGCTTGATCGTCTTAAGGTGTAGGATTGATGGGCTAAAGACATTCCTTCCTAAAGAACCTCATTTTTGGACTATAAAAGAGAGTCCTTCTCTCGATCACGCAAGTCCCGAGGTTAAAAATGCGATGATCACAAGTCCAAGATGAGGACGGGATCAAAATCCCAAATACATAAAATTCAAGAAATCCCGAGCGACAACCAATAAATGGTTTGTACGTCCGGAAGACAACATGGGACATTCCCTCCCCTTTCATTCAAACACATGCACACAAGAAAGCACGCAAGCAAGCAAAATAAACGGAATCTAGGGAGACTTGCTACGGCAAGGCACCTTGGGTGAACGACGATCCGTTCTTCCCAAGGGGTAACTTAACCTCCGAACCCTTAAATTCTTTTTTTCAAAGTTTTGAGGAAATCAAAATGGCGTGGCGACTCCGTTTTTCAAATTAAACCGGATGTCTTCAAACTCGCGTGAATTCCAAACACAAATTTGGGCACACAATCACAGTTTGGCAACTCCGCTGGGGAAATCCCAAAGGAGAAAAGCTTTCATTTTCAAAATAAACGATACTTGGTATATAGGTGGAAACCACTTAACCTTCCTGTATCGCTCCCTAACCCGGGGCTTGGGATAAACGGTGGTTTAACAATCCCACGTACCGGAATCACTTTTCGAAAAAAAAAAAGTAAAAGAAAGCTTTTCCCTTTGAGCGGGTTAGACTCCCATCGCGGATTCCGTCTATTTTGCTTGCTTTCTTTGTCTTGCATTGCATCATTTGCATCTTGGGATCTGTGCATACTTTGAACGGGAAACAACCCGAAAAAAAATAGCAAAGGAGTGGAACCTGGAAAATTGATCCATGCAGTCGTACGGCTCAATCCTCCTTGGATTCTGATCGGACGGCCTCAGTGGCAATTCCACCAGGAAAAAATTGAAGTTAATCTGGCAGTCCTAGCAACTTGGAGCTACTCAGTTCCATGACTGACTGGAGCTCCCAGAAAATTTACATGCTTAACTGTTGCATTCTACCTCGTCCCAAAAATCATTCCTTTAAAACACATTTATGAAAATCTCTGTTTTAACTCAAAAAGAACATTTTTAGGAGACCGCACACTACGCGCACCCTATATATCCTGTACACTTTGCACGCACGTTCCTTTAAACCCGGGGTGGTTGTTCAGCTGCAGTCAGGGATAGCCTTACGATGCTCCCGAGCGCGCACGGAATCAACCCAAACTCCCCATGGCAGCAAGTGTCGACCAATGCACAGTCCGTGTCACACGTTTCAAAAAACCGTGACTTTTGGTTGGTTTTTGGTCTAGTCTGTGTCATATAGCCCAGTTGCATATCCCCGTAAAGGTTGAGCCTTAGTCCATAACGGAAGTCAAGGTCTCTCGCTCAAGCGAAACTCTGCCAAAATTCCGACAAGGAAAAATTGGTAGAACCTTGACTCCGACATTGACTTTGACCTTGACCTGCACGGAATGCGTAAGAGTCGAGACCGAGTCTTTGCCAAGAAAAGTCCAAAGATCTTTCGCTCAAGCGAAGTTCTGCCAAAATTCTGACAAGGAAAAATTGGCGAGATCTTGACCCGGCATTGACTTCGATTTTGACTCACGCCCGGCATATGCAACGAAGTTCAATGTGACACTGTGTCATCCGGCTTTTACCGCCCAACCCATGCCTATTATCTTCTCGGACATTATCGAAAAGTCGAAACGTCAATCGCGCAAGCGAAATTCTGCCGAAATTCTATCAAGGCTGAAAGACGAGACTTTCCCGATATTGCCTTGACTATAATTCACATCGCTCGTGCGTTAAAAGTTCCTATGACCCGCTAGACCCGTTAGGAGCGTTCTTCTCTCGGTCGGTGGGATCCGCGTGCCCTATAGGACCCTCGCCCGGGGCTATCCACCCTGGGAGGTTGAAATACAGGTGGAATACGAGGGGCTTATAGACGTAGCGACGGAACCCACTGATCCAGGATCTAGAGTAGTTGCGAAAAAGAAGGGCAAATCCCCTTTTCCAACCAAATAGAAATTAATAAAAGACACTGTTTTAAGTAAACTGGAAGATTCCTAATTTGCATATTGCTTGAGCCTTCAGCCCAAACACCTACCCCAAGTCTAAACCTCTCCTATCCCTTTCCCGCAGCGAGAAAGAAGTGGGTGAGAACACCGGGTCAGGGACTTGCTAGCGCTGAATTCTCAGACAGTTCGCCAGAATCCTGAGTTTTATCAGTCCAGAGAGTCAGAATGGCCGATTCAACAGAGAACAGTACTGGTTTGGGTAACCAGATGACTAGGGAAGAAGAGCTATCCTTAGCCTTGGAAAACAGTCGTAAGGCCCATGAGGAACAGCAGACCATGCTCATTGATGCACTCCGCCGTCATGGGGTCCAGATAGTGGTAGAGTCCAATGGTTCCCTGGTTATGGTAGAAGATGAAACTCCAGAAGTAACCATCTCAGCTCCCCTAGCCTATAACCAATGCCCTCCTCCAGTCACATATAATCCTTTGCCAAAGACTGTCCCTTTTCAGTCTTTTCCAGTATCCCAAGCCGTTAGGGTCCCGACACCCTCTCCTCCTCAGACGAGACCTAGCTTCGCCACAGCTATCCCAGTCATGCAGCCTCTGCATTACCCCGTGGGACCCTTTCCCTCCTCTCAGCCTGAGCCAAATCTCCCTACCGTAAAATCCCAGTACCAGCCTGACCTTTCCAACTTTGTCAACGCCTGTGAATTTGCCTATCTCCCAGACAGTGGTAGTGAAGAATCAGTCGGAAATGAGAACAGGAATGGATGGATTTACAGTGATGATGACAATTCAGTAGAAGGAATGAACTTGGAGTCGACCAAATTGAGATTTGGAGAACTAGATGAAGTAGAAAACCACGGACCTGGAATAGGGGATGGTATCACTTCAAAATGTGTCTGTAGCTTGTGTGAAGGTTCGGGTGGGAAAGAGGATGCATATGAATTCTACATCCTAGAGTTCAATACTCCTTATAAAGACTTGTTCTGTGAATGGAGGGACTTAATTGAAGCTTTAGCTGAAAGAGGGAAGTGGGCTCCGCCTGCCGATCTAGAACATGTAAGCGTCGTTGAAGCTAAACCCCCATCAGGAAGAGTAGACTCCATTGCAGTTCTGAGAATCACCCCTGAGACCCTGTCTGAAGAAGAGTGTATGGATGCCTTGGAAAGAGTCCTAAAATTTGAAGCGACCCCGGTCCCCTTTATATCCTATGATGACAGCGATGTTTTCCTGGTAATTCCCAAGTCAGAGGAAGGATCCAAGATACCTCTTATATGGCGTCAAGTATCCCGACCTGCATTTGCCCTCATTGGTCATCAGAGTCAAGTTGAGAGTTCTCACGAGAGTTACAATAGTGATACCGAGGAAGACACAGTCGAAGTGCCAAAGGGAACAATAGAGGAGTGGTTAGCCCAGAAGCCGAAAAGCCCAGAGAACCTTCCCGACAGTAAAGAATAGGAACCCGCCATGAGGTTTGACCCCGCAGAAATCCTTCTCGATGATGGAATTTCCCACTTAAGAAAATGCTTGGCCAATGTTAAAGATGCCGTCAGAAAATTAACCCCTAGAGAAAGGAGGGACATCCTTGACAGTGATGAGGAATGTGATCCCGCTCTGTTGAAAAAGTTGCTAGGTCCGGATGAGGAAGCCATTCACCAGACTCCAAACTCTGAAGGTGATAATTCCTGTTGCATGTTGACCTTGAAAAGCTTGAACGAGACTATGAAGGCTTTAAATGAGGAGGGTGAAGTTGAAACCAGCCAACTGTTGGGCCAATTAAGGAGTCAGAACTTAGAAAAAGTCAAAAAGCCAGTAACCTGGGATCAGATTCGGGAAGCCGCCTATGCCTCAAGCAGTGCGGTTAATCAGATTAATCAGCAGAGTTGGCCATACGCCAGCAAGAGCCCGCCTATCACTTTGAAAGAGCTGACAGAATCCTCCAGTAGGAATGATGACCCGGAGAAGTCTAATGTCTATGTGATGACTCGGTCCGGACAGATGAGTGTTGAACAGCCTAAGGGTGATAAAAGAAATGCCGTCTCTGAGCCAAAAATAGACAAAAGACCCTATAAGCCAGAAGCAGAAAAGCCAGACTCTAACAAAGAGGATCCAGTGCTGACTCAGTTGAAGTGTACTCAGGCCAATATCTCCTTGTGGTACTTATTAACCTCTTCATACCCTCATAAGCTGAAGCTAGAAGAAAGTTTGGCCAAGACCATGGTGCCCATAGATGTCACCCTAGATGAGGTCGTCCAAATGATTGGAAGTATCCACTATGGAAACATCATTACCTTCACCGACTTGGACCTGCCAAAGTATGGGGCTAGTCATAACGAACCCCTTTACATCACAGTCCAGTTGGAAGAACGTCGGTTACCCCGAGTATTAATTGACGGAGGGTCTGCAATGAACGTCCTGCCAGCAAAGATGATGGACTTACTGGATTTGAAGCCTACAGATTTGAAGCCTTCTAGTCTGACTATTAAGGCCTATGACTCCACTGCACGATCAGTTTTGGGGATTGCTACTCTCAAGTTGTGGTTCGGGAAAAAGGTCATGGACGTTGACTTCCAAGTGATTGACATTCCAATCTCGTTTACTGCTTTGCTAGGGCAACCTTGGATCCACCAGATAAACGGAGTGGCCTCTACTCTGCACCAATGTGTCAAATTTCAGTCTAGTGATGGGACTATCACCACCATCTATGGAGACAGTGTCACAGTAGAAGGAACCAGCACTGGGGGTATCCCGATATTGGAAATTAAGCATGATGATGAAGGGTTCGCCTTGACTGGATTCTCTGTAGCTTCCTCCAAGGCACAAGTGTGTTGCACTGACCTCACCACTACTTCCGACAAAATCCCCCCTGCCATGAGAATGATGAGAAAAATGGGTTATCTTCCGGGGCTTGGATTGGGCAAAAGACTCCAGGGTCGCAATACCATCATTGATATAAAGGAACAGACTACCAGATATGGATTGGGATACAAACCGAACTCTCGAGATGGCAGAAAAGCTAAAGGGGTCCAGCTCTATCCCTACAGTTTATCCCTGACCCATTACTTACAAAAGGTGGGACTCAATACGATGAAAATGACCATCAGACCTCCCTGAGGAGAACCCTTCTGGAAAACCTTGAGAAGGTTAGGGGAAAACCAGCAAATCCTGTTCGAAGGATGTTCCTTGACTTTCCAGACATTCCTGGGACTACCACTACCGTTCATAACGAGTATGTCTTCAAAGAAAATTCAGGCAGTGTCAAAGAGTCAGCATCCGGGGTAATGGACTTCTCCGCCTTTGAGTTAGCTCTTCCGAAGATCAGCCAGATAGAAGCTGCCAGTAGTGAAGACAGTGAGTGGGGCTTGCAGAAATTGTTTGATCAAGAAGCACAGATCCTAGATTTGATCGACTTCAGCTTAGATGATGAAGTAGTTGCCGTAATTGGAGATGGTGGTGAAGATCCTTTTGATCCACGCACTTTGGTGACTAAGACAGAGATGCCGTTGAAGAATTGGGAGACATTCTCAGGGCCGATAGCCAGCCGACAGCAAATGATTGCGGAGCTTAGATTGGTACCCCGTCCTTCTCAACCCAGTCGTGTCAAACACCCTGTTGTCCATACAGTTGAGTCAGGAATCTTTGAATTCCAGTCCTCTGAGTCATCCGAAGGCCTCACGCCTCATGCCTGAGGATTATCAATATGTAATCGATGTCATCTTTCCCTTTGTTTTGAATGAAATGACAGATCTTTCTGATTATCCCCTTATTGCCAACTTAACAAATGATAAATTAACTCAAAACTTAACAACAGTTAATAATGAATCATTTGAACAAGATGCAAACACACTAAAATGAACAATACATTAAAGAAATCTTTAAGCAGGTTACAGAAAAAGAGGAAAACCGGGCCCAAGCTGCCGAGGAGGTTTTGACAAGTGTGAACTTGGGTACTGTCGAGGAACCTAAAGAGACACAGATCGGAAACTTCTTCCAGGGGGTTGAACGGGACAGTCTGGTTGATCTGCTCAGAGAATACACGGACGTCTTTGCGTGGTCGTACAAGGATATGCCGGGGCTAGACAGTTCAATAGTGGAGCACAGAATCCCTTTAGCACCAGATGCTAAGCCAGTAAAGCAGAAATTGAGGAAAATCAAGCCAGAGTGGTCTCTACAGTTCAAAGAAGAAATTGAGAAGCTACTGCGGGTAGGATTCATCAGAGTCATCGAATACCCGACATGGTTGTCCAATATTGTGATCGTCATCAAGGCCAATGGGAAGATGCGCTGCTGTGTAGATTTCCAGGATCTGAACAAGGCCAGCCCCAAAGATGATTACCCCTTGCCAAACATAGAAATCCTGGTGGACTCCACCGCCAACTACGAAGTCAAATCCTTCGTTGATGGCTTTGCAGGCTACAACCAGATCAAGATGGCCGAAGAAGACCAAGAAAAGACAGCCTTCACCACGCCGTGGGGAACTTACTGCTATACAGTAATGCCATTTGGGCTCAAGAACGCCGGGGCTACTTATCAAAGGGCGGCGACCGCGCTTTTCCATGACATGATCCACAAGGAGATTGAGGTCTACGTAGACGACATGATAATCCACTCCAAAGGCGAGGATGGGCAGCACTTTGTTGACCTGTGAAATTTCTTTGAGAGGCTGAGACAACATTCCATGAGACTAAACCCTGCTAAATGCACCTTCGGAGTGACAAGGGGAAAAGTGCTTGGGTATATGGTCACGGAGCGAGGTATCGAAGTCGACCCCCGAAAGATCAAAGCCATTATGGACATGAGGCCACCTCAAACCCAGACAAAAGTCAAGAGCTTTATGGGTAAACTTCAGTACATCAGCCGTTTCGTCAATCAGTTGACCATTATGTGCGAGCCCATCTTCAAGCTTATGAAGAAGAATGTAGACACAGAGTGGACCGAAGAATGCCAGGATGCCTTTGACCAGATCAAAGCATACTTAGTACATCCTCCAGTACTATGCCCCCCACATAGACAAAAACCTCTTCTGCTCTATCTCATTGTCACTGATACGGCAGTTGGGGCTATGCTTGCTCAGGAGAAAAAGGACTCTCGGGTAGAGAATGCCATTTACTTTGTCAGCCGAAAGCTGCAGGGAAGTGAGCTCAATTACTCCGCATGTGAAAAGACCTGTGCACGACTGGTCTGGGTAGTCGGCAAGTTGAAGCATTATATGCAAGCCCACCCTGTGAATTTGGTCTCAAAAATGGACCCCATCAAGTACATCTTCGATAAGCCTTCCCTCTCGATGCGTCTAGCAAAGTGGTCCTTTTTCTTAGCGGAGTACGACATCAACTACGTGACCAGAAAGGCCATCAAGGGCCAAGCATTGTCAGACCATCTAGCAAACTTCCCCAGTAATGAGGATCGTGGGCCTGAACCCCAATTCCCAGATGAAGGGATCTTCGCAGTCGAGCCTGAAAACCGATGGCAGCTTTTCTTTGATGGAGCTGCTAACAAAAGAGGAAATGGCGTAGGGATGCTACTGGTCGTTCCGAAAGATGAGCATACACCCATAGCCCTCAAGCTGAACTTCCCTGCCACGAACAATGTCGCCAAGTACAAAGCTTGCATTGCTGGCTTAGAGGCTGCCCTAGAAAGGAATGTCAAGGAGCTCGAAGTTTATGGAGACTCAGCCCTGATCATCAACCAGGTTTCTAACAAATGGAAGACTGTGGACCCTAATCTTCAGCGGTATCATGCCCATATGGAGGAGTTGACTGGACAGTTCAGAGAAGTGACTTTCCACTACTTGCCAAGGGAAAAGAACAGATTCGCAGATGCCCTCGCTACTTTAGCCTCACTGGTAGAGATCCCCGAGGGAAAAGCCATAAAACCCTTCAGAGTGGGTAGAAGAGAAGCCCCAACTTTCTGTTGTGAAGAAGACCTGGGACCCGAGCCTATCAAGGAACCGTGGTACAATCAAATTTACCAGTTCCTCAAAGATGGAGAGTCAGCTTTCAAAGATGAAGAAGGTAGACCAAAAGAAGGTGTTAAAGCCAAGAGCTTGCAAGCCCTGAAAAGGTTGGCCTCCCATTATGTCATTCTAGGAGGCAACCTGTACAAGAAGCGGTATCAAGGACCACTCCTCTTGTGCGTCACTCAAGAAAGGGCCAAAGAATTGATGACTGAAGTCCACAATGGTCCCTGTGGTCCTCATATGAATGCTAGAGCCCTAATGCAAGTGATCCTCAGAATTGGTTACTACTGGATTTCCATGGAGACAGACTGTGTTCAGCATGTCCGAGCGTGCGACATGTGCCAGCGGTTTGCCAACCTCAACCATCTCCCGCCTCATGACCTGTACTGCATGACGACTCCCTGGCCGTTTGCAACTTGGGGTATTGATGTGATAGGGAAGATAGCCTCGACAGGAAGCAATGGGCATGAATTCGTGTTAGTGGCAGTCGACTACTTCACCAAGTGGGTAGAGGCCAAGTCCTACAAGGTCCTCACTTCCAAGAAGGTAGCCCAGTTTATTAAAGAAAACATAATGTGTAGTTATGGGGTGCCCAATGAGATCATTTCTGATAATGGGTCACACTTTGAAGGGGACTGCGGTAGATTGCTGTCAGAGTTCAGGATCACTCGCCACAAGTCATCCCCGTACAGACCTCAGACTAATGGAGCCGTGGAAGCTGCTAATAAGACGCTCGAACGGATCTTCCGGAAAATGGCCACCCGTGGTCATGATTGGCCCGAAAAGCTGCACTTGACACTCTAGGGATACAGAACGTCTGTCAGAACAGCCACAGGAGAAACTCCCTTTGCCCTAACCTACGAGATGGAAGCAGTGTTACCAGTGGAGTTGGAAATCCCGTCATTGAGGGTCCTCCTGGAAAACAGTGTCAACGAAGTAGAATGGTTGCGTAGCCGGCATGATGAGTTGGCCCTGCTTGACGAAAGAAGGCTTAAAGCCATGGAGCATACACGAGCCTATCAGAGGCGAATGGCCAGAGCATTTGACAAAAAGGTCAAGGCCCGAGACATCAAAGAGGGTGACTTAGTGCTGAAAGTAAAGCCCCCTACCAGAGACAACCCCCTTGGAAAATGGGAACCCGTTTGGATCGGCCCGTATGTGGTGCAGAAGATATTATCGGGAGGAGCCATGAAACTTGCAGACCTGGACGGCAATCCCTTTGTCCACCCAAATAACGGTGATAAGCTCCGAAGGTACTATGTCTAAGAAATTAAAAAAAAAAAAAAAAAGAGAAAAAAAATCTTAGTGCAAAAAGAGTAATGCCCACTAGGCCGAAACCCAAAAAGGGCGGTCTAGGCAAAAACAAATGGCCGCACATAAAAAAAAAAAAAAGAGTTCACCAGAATGAACTACGAAGACATGAGCCCCTTAGTCTTTCTTGTAAAAGGGGAACGTAGGCAGCCATTTATGGTTCGGTCTAAACAATAAAAAAAAATATAAAGGGCATTTCAGTTTCCATAAAACGGGCCCCAATCAATAAGACATTTGAAGTTTCCATGAAATTGTGTCTTGATTAATTTCTAAGATAATATCTCTTGTTCATTACAAGTTAAAAATTCCTTGATGAGTTCAAGCACGGTCTACTCTTGACTCTGCTAACCTGCTACAAAGATCTAAAATACAATAAAATGCCTAATAAAACTAATGTGTTTGCAAAATGGCAATAAGGGAATCCTAAGAAAAGATCTGTCAGTCGTCATTCGCTGAGTCTTCTTTGGTCTTCTTCCCTTTACCTCGACCCCGTCGAGTGTTCTTTCTCTTCTTCTCTATAATGTCGGTCTCCCTCATTCCGACCTCAGGTATCCTCACTGGAGCCTCTATCAAACCCGTGTCAATAAATGCCCTCTCAACCCGAGCACGAGTCCGCACCTCCTCCCTCTGAGCCTCAGTTAAAGGAGCGACCTCGGACAATCTCTTGTATCGAGCCTCCATATCTTTGATAAGGTCACCCGACTGGTTATGGCGACTCGCCTTAGCCTCAGTCTCCCTCAGAGTCCTACTCGAGTCGCAGTCAGCTCCCAATAAAGCCTGACGTCTCTCCCCCAAAATGACCTGAGTCGCTCCCATCTCCCTCTCGTACCAATCCAAGTAGACAGTGGTCAAGATGGTACTCTTCCTGCTCCTGAAGATAGCCCTGGGTGGGAAAGCAGCATAAGTCCAAGCCCTCGAGTAGAATGAGAAGCTGGCTGGATCTCTCATATCTAATGGCACCACCTCCATGGTACGGATGTCCTCCCAATCGCCCAACGGCTCCTGTATGGCCCCGAACTGCCTGGATACCAAGCAGGGTATGTAGAAGGATGACCAGCAGAACCCTGGAACCCTCACTATATAGGACTCCTGAAATATCCTCCTAGTCTGCAACCTCCAGTGAGGTACCCACCAGCGGATGTCCGAAGTGGATAACCTAGCCATCATCAGCTCCCAGCTACCCTGGTCCTGCTGTCGAGGTGCACCTCTCCGAGAAATCACCCAAGGGCACTGAGTCGGCAAAGCCCCTGGCAAAGCCCCAAGCCTCTCCTGCAGCCATAAAGTCAGTACAGCCGGGCTCCCAGACCTCATGAAATGGTCTCCCCTAGCCATCCTGTCAATATCGTGAAAGGTCTCACCCAAAACCAGTGGAACAATGTCCTTCCCAGCCCTACAATCTCTGACCATGTCCAAGAGACCACCATGACAGATCCCCACGGACTCAGCGGTGAACAGAGGAGAGAATACGCAGAGGATAAAGGCATCCATAGCCACCGTGGTCGCAGCCATAGCTGGAGACCCAAACCTGCCCGGGATATCAGAAAGGTCAATCCTGTCCGGGGCTACCATCATCTCCTCGGCTTCTTCCAGAGAAATCTGCAGAAAAGATGCAAGCTTTGCCGCCACCGGCACGTCTTCGATCAACGGAATCGATATAGCCTCAATTTCTGGACCCCCAATCAAGGCTCGGAAGTCTTCATGCGTTGGGACAATCTCATTGTAGGAAAAGCAGTAAACGTGTCTCCGGACGTCCCAAAACTTTGCTGCTGCTCTCAAAAGGTCCATATCGGGCGGGAGATCCCTCAAATGCCATAAAGACTTGATCTTGAAGGAAGAATCAAGCAACCCCTTGTGAGATTGGAAGTTGTATCTCACCCAAGACTGAAGATCGGACAGAAAGCGGTCTCTTTTCCCCCTTTGCAATCTAACGGGCTTTTCCATCGCAAAATGATCAAAGGTGGTGTCTTTAGGTCCAATATGTGCTTTGGGAACAGTTGGGACAAGTCTAAGTTGAAAATGAAATGAAATGGCCAAGCCTTGGTTTTATTCTGAAAATAACCAAATCTGCACAAGACTGTAAGCCGCACGGCCTCATTTGCCCTCAGGTCCAGACCGCACGGCTTCATTTACCTGATGTAAGTGACAAATCTGCAGCAACCAAGTTGCTGCCCAAAGGGAGTTTTCACCTCACTTTTTCAACCAAAACCTGTACAAAAACATGTTCAAAGACCATCCAAGCATTTATACATCATTATATATCATTTTGGCCCAGTTTCAGCCCCAATTCCAAGCAAAAAACTGCCCCGAGGCTCAAGTAATATGCAAATTAATAAAAGCATAAATAGAAAAAGCAAATATAACAGTAATACATTGTTTTCGCCCCATCGGCGCCCAAATAAAGCAAAAAATAAACAAAGTGTGCATAAAACTTGTTCATTGTTTGTTTCCCTTCCTAAGTCAATTCTAGAGACCTCCAAGGCCTCCGATTCTTCTTCTTCATCGCTGCTCAGCTCATAAACACTTGCCTCCCTCATCAAGTCCTCCGCGTCGCTCACATCAGACAGATGGACATTGTCATGCTCGTACTCAGCCAGGTGCTCCAAGATGTCAGCATTGGGTCCCCATCCCCGAGGCATGGCACTGGAAGAGTACTCCAAAGCCGATGAGGTAGATGCTGTGCCCCCGACATGCCTTCTCTTGCGCCCGGGCTCCTGTGCGTCCGCTGCCGCCTTTGAAGTGCAGGCCAGCTTCCTCAGAAGGGACCGACACATGTCCTTCCAGCCCCTATTCTGCCTGACCAGTCTGTCGTAAGTGCGAGCTGGAACCTGAGAAAAAGAGAAGAAAATCTCAGAAAATCTCAGAATTGCAAAAAGCAAAGAAATCTGAAAGAGGGAAAAGACCCTAAAGTGTACTTACAGTGTTGTCTGGCGGCAAGGTATACTGGGGCTCCCTAGCATCGGGGACAGGTATCCTCAACCTCCTCGGTACCCCGTGGACCACATATGAAAGGTGCGCAGGAGGGATAGGCGGATCAGAAGGCTCGTCCTCCCCATATCCCTGAATGACCGCCAGCTTCATTAGCTTCTGTGGCGTCCTCAGTCGCTGCTCCACAAACACAGCATATGGGGTATCCATGTCAAAGTACTCCTCGGCGGCCACGCCTGCCTGATATCTAGCAATCTCATCTGCCTGCCAATCCCTGGGCTGTAGCATCCGTGCTAGAGGATCCTGAGGAGTAATGGCGTCCAATGGAGGGACATGGCCATGCTGCCTGGAAAATCGGTCCCCCAGATAGATGACATTACATGTCAGCCCTGTCAACCATCTCCTCTTCCTCGTCGCCTCCACGGCCTCCCCTAGCAAAATCTCGGGATACCTGCCCCACGGGTAGAAGTCCACCCCATCATGCACATCCTTGTTGATAATTGGCCTCACCATCTTGTAGTCAGAGGTGATCCGGGTCTTTCCGGTGAACTTATCTCTCGAATCTCCCCTCCAGCGGATCATAGCGGGAAAGATGGTGACATCGCTCTGTTGGTTCCACGGAAATAACTTGATCACCTCACAAAACCAGACCTGCATGTTCAAAACATCAAAAGGGTCATTTCTCTTTCATAAAAAGTCTCAAAGACAGAAAGTAAAAGAGAAAAGAAAGTGATGCTACTTCAAGGGCAAAGGAGAAACAATCCATGGAGGCAAGCTTGTTACGGCTGTACATATCCAGAGAGAAGTATAGCTCCGCCAATTCGGCCTCGCCCCACGAGACCGTCCCAATCCCACCAACATCCTCCAGAGAGTCGAGGAGGCAAGTCATAGCCAGAGTCCCAGAATTTGCAAAAATAGTGACTGACAGCATCAACCACGCAAAAGCTCTAGCAAGCTGGTGGGCAGTCACCTCACTAGCGGCAAAGTCCCGTATGCAGTTCTGGACTGCCACCTCGACGTTCCTCGTCTCCATTCCAAGCCCCTTGGGAATCAGCTCAAACCCAACCAAGGCCCTGAACTCCACGGCAGTGATATGGTCCCTCCAAGTCACAGGCCTCCCGGTGAACTGTAAGCCCGTGATAGCAGTGAAATCGGCCGGAGTCACCGTCAGCTCCTCCCAGCTAAGATGAAAGCTGTGGATAGTGTCCCACCAAAACTCAGATAGGGCCTGGACCAAGCCCTTACTCTTCGAGGTAATATGAATACCTCTGCCGATGGCCTCAATGAACAAATCCAAGCCGGTAGCCCTCACCAGCTGCTTAGGGTTCGCCCCATTCTTCTCAAAATCAGGCATCCTCTCCCATAGCCTGACTACAATCTTCGAAGGCCCTCTAGACTTGTTCTCCTGTAGACAAGCACAACAAAGAAGTGTGTCAGTCCTTCATCTCATTTCAAAAGCATGCATATATTCAAAACTGCACATATTTTCAAAAGAAAAGCATTCATAAAATTTTTTCTAGCATCCTATGCATAGAAAACACGTTTTTCATCACTCGAAAGACGTCATGTCAAGCAAATTGCTCTCCTAAAGCACAAAATCACAATTTTCAAAAAATTATTTGCACATAAGCATTAATTTTTTCTCAAAAAAATGGCATGCATGAATCCTTTTCATCTTCCAAAATCCCGTTTTCTCATCTATGATTCAGATTTGACCTAGTTTTAGCACATGCTAGGACTTCGTCACATTTTAGACAATTATTTCTCTTACTTTATTCTCGAGAAAAAAGTGAGTCATTCTCATTATTTTTAAAAATAAATTGCACATGCATATTCTTTCATCTTTTTAGCCTCATAGGTTAATCATCAAGATTTCAAAATCATCCAAAAATCCTAGGAAAATTCGAAAAATTCCTAAAGCTTGGGTCAAGCCCTAAATCAATCAAAATACAATCAAAATTGACGGAATTGAGCAAACTAAGAAAACTTACCCCAACCGATCGAGGGTTCGTTGATTTATGCTCCCTTCTCCCCGGATAGAGCTCCGATGGAGGCGTAAGGAAGTCATACTTCCTCTCCGTCCGAACAAGCTCCTTCCTCCTCCTTCTCGCAGCCGCGGAGATGTTCCTTCTAGCTTGCCTCGGCATTGGGTTCCCCTCCGGATCCATTCCAAATCAGTAGAGCCAAAGGGAATTGAAGGAATTTCGAAATTTCTCTCCCTTCTCCTCTCTCTTTCTCGGCAGTTCTTGGGCGGCAATAATGCCCAATGCCCGTTCAAATCTGTTTTAAATAATCTGGAAAAATCAAGCTTCTAGCCGTACGGCTTCTTTTGCCCCCATCTCATGCCGGGTGGCCTCTTTCGCTCTGAACAAGAAATTACCCTTTTGCCCTTGGACTTTTCACTTGGGCATGTAATCCCCGTTATCTTTTAACCAAGATAACGTCGTTTTTAAAAGATATCCCTTATCTCCTAAGCAAATAAACTTTCTTCCCCAGTCGCCTCCGTTACTTCCGTTATAACGGGATAACGCTAGGTGACAACCTCCGAATTGTCAGAACTCTAAACTTAAGCTATCTCTATCACCGATAGTGAAGTATGCTCAAGTTCTCCAAACTTAAGCTACCTCTATCATGAATAGTGAAGTATGCTCAAGTTCTCCTTACTTAAGCTACCTCTATCACAGATAGTGAAGTATGCTCAAGTTCTCCAAACTTTAGCTACCTCTATCTCCTCGATAGTGAAGTATGCTCAAGTTCTCCAAACTTTAGCTACCTCTATCTCCTCGATAGTGACATAAGCTCTAGTTTCCTCAAGTGACAACCTCCATTAATTGTCAATCAGGTGACAACCTCCATTAATTGTCAATCAGGTGACAACCTCCATTAATTGTCAAAACCCTCAAGGATCCTAGACATCGTTCCTAACCTATCTAGTGATGCTTGAACTACGATCAAGGCTTGATTCCTCCGGGATACGTAGGTAGCCTTTCATAAAAGGTCCAGCCATCCGACCGCTTTGGTCACCCTATTCCTTCGTCACTCCTCAGTGATGAAATAGCTCCTCATAAAGGTCTTTACATCCGACCACATTGGTCACTTCTAGCATATCCCCAGTAGGATCAATTGCTTGACCTCTTAGGTCATTTTCTCTGCTATTTCCCCATCAAGAGACCAGTTTTATCTTCTCTATTCCTCAGCGGATCTTTTCAGAAATACGGCTTGGCTTGATTCCCACTCGGGATACGTCGGTAGCTTTCCAGAGGTTCAGCCACTCGACCACCTTGGTCACCCGATCCATCTCGGCATTCGCCAGATTGGATCCTTTTCTATCGACAACCCCACTCGCCCTGCAAGTGATGTTGCCGAGGGGCTTCTGTAAGTACCCAAATCTGGCTCATGCCTTCCGGTTAATTTTCCCGGCAATTCCGGTAATTTTCCCGGTAATTCCCCGGACTTTCCTGGAGTTCCGGAACAATTCCGGAACTGTTCCAAATCATATAAGGGCTGAAGGGAATGCTTCCCAATTAAGAAAAACGTTTTTCTTAATTTGGGAAAAGTTCTAGAATTGCCACCTTGCACGATTCTAGAAACATGCTGAGTCACAAGGGATAATGCCGCACGGCTGCATTAGCCAAGGATCTCTGGCCGCACGGCTTCATTGGCCTTATCCAGACTGCCTATAAATAGAGCCCTCCTCTACCCATTTTCCATACGAAAAATACACACCACACTCCATATTCAGACTCAAAAATACTCCTAAATACTGTTGGGAATCCCAAGGGTTGAAGAAGCAAGCCAAGAAGCCACCTCCCTCCTCCTTGAAGATCCCAAGATTGGTCCTTCCATCTAGCTCAACCCAAAGAATAAGAGGCCACCATTGATAACCTCTCACTCCCTAACCTTGCATCTTAATATGCTCTATGTGAATTAAATTGCTCCTTGCATTCATATATTGTTATTATCTTTGCTTGGGACTTGGTAGTTTATCATTAAAGATCATATCTTTATCATACCCCCTTTCCCCCTTTGCATCCTTTGCATGAATTAGGCATCATTTGTCATTAAAAATGTGATCTTTATACTCAAAGGTGCATCCTTTGCACCTAAAAATCCCCCTTTTACATAAAAATGTCATCTTTATGCATCATTTGCTCATAAAAATCAAGTCTTTACAATAAAATGCATCCTTTGCACATAAAATCCATTTTCATGCATCCTTTGCATTAATGGTCATTCCTTCATCATAAAAATGCATCCTTTGCTTTCAAAATACAATCTTTATGCATCCTTTGCATATTAAATGCTAATTCCCTCATGAAAATGCATCCTTTGCAATAAAGATCACTTCTTTACATAAAAATGCATCCTTTACATAAAAATCATGTCTTTACATCAAAATGCATCCTTTGCAAATCAAATGCATCCTTTGCAACCCAAAAATGTCATCTTTCACTAAAAATGTCATTTTTACATGTATTCCCCCATGTCCCCATTAGCAACCTTCGGAACGGACCGGTGTAAAGATCCTATCTTTACATCGTTTCTTCCATAAAAGGTTCTATAATCTCTTTAGAAAGGGACAACCTTGAACCCTATATCTCCGATTATCACTTAAGATGAGCATGAAGCATTCATATAAGCTCGATCGTCTTAAGGTGTAGGATTGATGGGCTAAGGACATTCCTTCCTAAAGAACCTCATTTTTGGACTATAAAAGAGAGTCCTTCTCTCGATCACGCAATTCCCGAGGTTAAAAATGCGATGATCACAAGTCCACGATGAGGACGGGATCAAAATCCCAAATACATAAAATCCAAGAAATCCCGAGCGACAACCAATAAATGGTTTGTACGTCCGGAAGACAACTTGGGACATTCCCTCCCCTTTCATTCAAACACATGCACACAAGAACGCACGCAAGTAAGCAAAATAAACGGAATCTAGGGAGACTTGCTACGGCAAGGCACCTTGGGTGAACGACGATCCGTTCTTCCCAAGGGGTAACTTAACCTCCGAACCCATAACTCCTTTTTTTTCAAAGTTTTGAGGAAATCAAAATGGCGTGGCGACTCCATTTTTCAAATTAAACCGGATGTCTTCAAACTCGCGTGAATTCCAAACACAAATTTGGGCACACATTCACAACTATACCCTATACAATATACCCTATACTCTATACCCTATACCCTATACCCTATACCCTATATCCTATATACTATACACTATACACTATACACTATACCCTATACCATATACACTATACCCTATACACTATATCCTATACACTATACCCTATACACTATACCCTATACACCATACACTATACCCTATATCCTATACCCTATACCCTATACCCTATACACTATATACTATACACTATACACTATATCCTATACCCTATACACTATACCCTATACACTATATCCTATACACTATACCCTATACACTATACCCTATACCCTATACTCTATACCCTATACCTTATACCCTATACACTATACACTATACCTTATACACTATACCATATACACTATACCGTATACACTATAGGGGTTAGGGTTTAGGGTTTAGGGGTTAGGGGTTAGGGTTTAGGGTTTAGGGTTAGGGGTTAGGGTTTAGGGGTTAGGGCTTAGGGGTTAGGGGTTAGGGTTTAGGGTTTAGGGGTTAGGGTATAGGGTGTAGGGTATAGGGTATAGGGTATAGGGTATAGTGTATAGTGTATAGTGTATAGGGTATAGGGTATAGGGTATAGGGTATAGGGTATAGAGTATAGGGTATAGGGTATAGTGTATAGGGTATAGTGTATAGGGTATAGGGTATAGGGTATAGTGTATGGTGTATAGGGTATGGGGTATAGGGTATGGGGTATAGGGTATAGGGTATAGTGTATAGTGTATAGGGTATAGGGTATAGTATATAGGGTATAGTGTATAGGGTATAGGGTATAGTGTATAGTGTATATGGTATAGTGTATAGCGTATAGTGTATAGGATATATATATTGTATAGGGTATAGTGTATAGGGTATAGTGTATAGTGTATAGGGTATAGTGTATAGTGTATATGGTATAGGGTATAGGGTATAGGGTATAGAGTATAGGGTATAGGGTATTGTGTATAGGGTATAGGGTATAGGGATTAGGGTTTAGGGGTTAGGGTTTAGGGTTAGGGTTTAGGGTTTAGGGGTTAGGGGTTAGGGTTTAGGGTTTAGGGATTAGGGTTTAGGGGTTAGGGGTTAGGATTTAGGGTTTAGGGGTTAGGGGTTAGGGGTTAGGGTTTAGGGTTTAGGGGTTAGGGTTTAGGGATTAGGGTTTAGGGGTTAGGGGTTAGGGTTTATGGTTTAGGGGTTAGGGTTTAGGGTTTATGGATTAGGGTTTAGGGTTTAGGGGTTAGGGTTTAGGGTTTAGGGTTTAGGGGTTAGGGTTTAGAGTTTATGGATTAGGGTTTAGGGGTTAGGGGTTAGGGTTAGGGTTTAGGGTTTAGGGGTTAGGGTTTAGGGTTTAGGGGTTAGGGGTTAGGGTTTAGGGGTTAGGGGTAAGGGGTTATGGTTTAGGGATTAGGGTGTAGTTAAATATTTTAATGTTTTTTAGTTTGTTATTTTGTTAATTAGTTCCAAAAATAATCAAAAATTACATTTTATTTTCAGCGACGGAATATTTCCGTCGCTGATAAATTAAAAGAAAAAAATTATCAGCGGCGGAAATATTCCGTTGTTGTTTAATTAAAAAAAAACATTTAATTTCACCGTCGAAATATTTCCGACGCTGATAAATTAAAAAAAATTAATTATTTAGCGGCGAAAATTTTCCGTCGGTGTAATATTTCAAAAAAAAATAAAAAATATTTTATTTTCACCGTCAGAATATTTCCGACGCTGATAAATTAATTTTTTTTTAATTTATCAGCGTCGGAAATTTTTCATCGGTGTAATATTTCAAAAAAAAAAAATAAAAAACATCTTACTTTCACCGACGGAAAATTTCCGCCGCTAAGCAATAAAAAAATTAAAAAAATAAAAAAATAATATATTTTCACCGGCGGAATAATTCCGTCGCTGATAAAGAAATAGCGGCGGAATATTCCGTCGGTAAATCAAGCGCCAAAATAGTGGCGGTAATTAAACGAATATTCGAGGAATATTCGTTTTAGCGTCGGAATTAAATTCCGTCGCTAAATTTGACGCCAAAATAATTCCGCCGCTAAATCATTATTTCCGCCGCTAAATAGCGACGGAATGATTCCGTCGCTGATTATTCCGTCGCTAAAACACCTGTTTCTGGTAGTGTCATGGCATCTCATGAAAGGAATTTAACGCGTGTACCGTGTGTCATTTGATGAAATGCCTTGAACAACGAACAGTTTGTAAAGAATTTTCATTATTTTTCATAGAAAAGGTACAATCTAAATAGCTTCAAATTGGTCGTGTTCAATGTATCTCATTTCTCTAAAATTTCTTTACAAATTATGTGGCATGAATAACATTCCATTTGAAGGAAATCTTCTTTCAATTATATAGAAAAAATGATGTGAGTTATATATATATATATATATATATATATATATATATATATATATATATATATATATATATATATATATATATATATATATATATATATAAACAAACATATCCTGTTATGTTATGCAGAGGCCTAAGATTGATTGGTATACGTTAGTTTTTTTTTTCCGGTTGTAATTCGCGCTAAAAACGATATGACATTATTAATGATAAATTTATTGGTAATATTATTTGAACAAATATATATTGAATGGTGTATTCTTAAGATATAATGAATCGTAAAATCTGGGGAGAAACGCGTTTCTCCATAACTTATAGAGAAACGCGTCCCGACTTGTCGCACGACAATGCAGGCCAAGGCTTCTGGATATCCAGAAGCTTTGGGATGGATATCCAGAAGCTTGGCCTTTGCCCCAAACTTTTTTGCTGGATATCCGTTCCAAAGCTTCTGGATATCCAGAAGCTTGGCCTTTTCCCCAAACTTTTTTTCTGGATATCCGTTCCAAAGCTTCTGGATATCCAGAAGCTTTGGGATGGATATCCAGAAGCTTGGCCTTTGCCCCAAATATTTTTTCTGGATATCCGTTCCAAAGCTTCTGGATATCCAGAAGCTTTGGGATGGATATCCAGAACACGTTTCTCCATAACTTATGAAGAAATGCGTTTCTCCAGAGACCGACTCATAATGAATACAATGGCAATCACAAACTTGACTTTATACCCATTCACAAATTAAAAAAATTTGATAATTTGATTTAGACCACATATCTTTAGTTACCGGACAAACAAGTGTTGATTTCTTTTATTAGTATGGAAAAATTCTAAACTCCAATTTTTATGCAGCAAAAGGATTTTTTTTAGAAGTATGAGTACTTTCTAAATGCATACTCCCTCCGTCCCAGCTTAAGCTTCATCAATTACCCAAAATGGCATCCCCTTACAAGCTTCACATTTTCTAAAATGAAAAAGGTTTATTAATATTCTATTATATCCACTAACTTTTCTCTCTCTCTCATTTAAATTATGGGTTCCACTTGTCATATCCACTCACTTCTTCCCTTTCACAACCCTTCTCCCACTCCCATTATTTTTGAATATATATATTGCTTTCTTAATTTGCGTTCTTCACCAAAATGGTGAAGCTTAACCCGAAACGGAGGGAGTATATATTAACTACACTAAGGTTAAAGAGAGGAGATTCACTTAGCTAGTTTTTTTTTTAATTATTATATTTAAAGTAAAAGAGAAAATCATGGCTCATTTGACCTAGAATTATTTCCTGTATTTCTATTTGCATTCTCGAAAATATAAAAAAGTTCTTATTTTCATTCGAGGTATCCCCTAGATGTTGCAGTTAGGCCTTTAAAAAATGATGAAAACTCCATAGATGTAGTATTTGTCAAGCGAATTACATTACCAAAATTTAGAATTTATCAAATAAGCTTACCATGATCCTGTACAATACCATTGATCAGTTCTTGCACATTAATCTTGAAGGATGATTTCTACCAAGGACCAAATTAAATACCTTTTTGGACTTTAATTTTACAAACATCTAAATAAGAAATAACAAATGTATTAGAACCAAAAAATTATGCATTTGAGTTTTGACCATTATTGTCTATACAATCATTCTACTCCGCACACTTCAAGTTGTTGATAGTCAATTTGCTTCACTAGAAAATTATAGATTTTATATTGAAACCATCGTGACAGTTATGATTTTCCATGACACAAATGACATTATTGTCAAATGCTGCTTAAATACGTCGAATACATCGAATATATTACGGTACCGTCTGCAGCCCAGCATAATATTACAGGTTATATAGCTAGCTCAACCCAAAGATAAAGCAAAAAACCAAAAATACCTTACAAAGAATTGTCATGATTTCATAGATAGCGACGACATCATTACATTCTATAAAATAACTTAAATATCAACATCTAAGATAAAATTTAATCCCGTCTACACACCTTGGTCTAACTCAACTAACTACACCTAGGAACTTCAAAATATATTTTCACTCTTTATTATCTTTATATCAACATTGATAGTGACAACTTACACCGAATATCATTCTTTTTAACTTAACTTCTATACTATTTGTTGTTATTTTACAATGTTCGTCATAACTAGCATCCTAAATTCCAAGGACAGTTAAGACGTGGCAAATATTATTACTATATGTTATGTATAAAAAATTGAAATTAAAGGTGGATGTAATATAATTTTCCTTTGAACCATTTTAAATATATATTATTCTACTATATTTTTTCCACATGCTCTTGAAAAATGACACAAAACAATTTCCATTGTGAATAAAATTCTTTCGCCTCCTTGCTCTAATATGCTCTAAATATTGACACCGATATTAAGTCAAATTATTGTTAACCATATTTGTGAACTCATTGAATGTACACTTCAACATATCCATATTTCCAAAAAATAAAAAGGGAATTAAATTTCTTTCTTACTGTACATTACAGTAAAGATAAAATTTTAGGTTACTAAAATTCCCTAAAAGTTGGTAACTCTTAATTGGTGTATTACCAAATGAAATACAGATCAGCCAAAATTAGTTACATATCTTAAATTGCGAAAAATTTAATTATCATGCATTTAAAGTTTGTTAGAGAATCGTTATATCACATGACAAAACCTATAAAATAGTCCTTTAGCAAAACCATATCACCCACAATATCTATTATTTTTGTAGTATTGCAAACCACTACAATGTGGTCTTGTTCATGGAATATCGTGAAATGTTGTAGCATTAAAGAGTATAACATTTGATGATATTCTACGAACAACGACCAGCTTGTAGATAGTTTTCAACCCCATCTATAAAAAGTCTTACATAAATTGATGTTGCACAATATCAATTCAGTTCAAATTGGAGTTTAACAATTCACTAAAAATTGTTCGTGTTCATGGCATCTCATGAAAGGAATTTAACGCGTGTACCGTGTGTCATGTGATGAAATGCCATGAACAACGAACAGTTTGTAAAGAATTTTCAATATTTTTCAAAGAAAAGGTACAATCTAAATAGCTTCAAATTGGTCGTGTTCAATGTATCTCATTTCTCTAAAATTTCTTTACAAATTATATGGCATGAATAACATTCCATTTGAAGGAAATCTTCTTTCAATTATATAGAAAAATGATGAGAGTTATATATATATATATATATACAAACAAACATATCCTGTTATGTTATGCAAAGGCCTAAGATTGATTGGTATACGTTAGTTTTTTTTTCCTGTTGTAATTCGCGCTAAAAATGATACGACATTATTAATGATAAATTTATTGGTAATATTATTTGATCAAATATATATTGAATGGTGTATTCTTAAGTTATAATGAATACAATGGCAATCACAAACTTGACTTTATACCCATTCACAAATTAACAAAATTCTATAAGTTGATTTAGACCACATATCTTTAGTTACGGGACAAACAAGCGTTGATTTCATTTACTAGTATGGAAAAATTCTAAACTCCAATTTTTATGCAGCAAAAGGATTTTTTTTAGAAGTATGAGTACTTTCTAAATGCATACTCCCTCCGTCCCAACTTAAGCTTCATCAATTACCCAAAATGGCATCCCCTTACAAGCTTCACATTTTCTAAAATGAAAAAGGTTTATTAATATTCTATTATATCCACTAACTTTTCTCTCTCTCTCATTTAAATTATGGGTTCCACTTGTTATATCCACTCACTTCTTCCCTTTCACAACCCTTCTCCCACTCCCATTATTTTTGAATATATATATTGCTTTCTTAATTTGCGTTCTTCACCAAAATGGCGAAGCTTAACCCGAAACGGAGGGAGTATATATTAACTACACTAAGGTTAAAGAGAGGAGATTCACTTAGCTAGTTTTTTTTTTTAATTATTATATTTAAAGTAAAAGAGAAAAACATGGTTCATTTACCTAGAATTATTTCCTGTATTTCTATTTGCATTCTCGAAAATATAAAAAAGTTCTTATTTTCATTCGAGGTATCCCCTAGATGTTGCAGTTAGGCCTTTAAAAAATGATGAAAACTCCATAGATGTAGTATTAGTCAAGCAAATTACATTACCAAAATTTAGAATTTATCAAATAAGCTTACCATGATCCTGCACAATACCATTGATCAGTTCTTGCACATTAATTTTGAAGGATGATTTCTACCAAGGACCGAATTAAATACCTTTTTGGACTTTAATTTTACAAACATCTAAATAAGAAATAACAAATGTATTAGAACCAAAAAATTATGCATTTGAGTTTTGACCATTATAGTCTATAGAATCATTCTACTCCGCACACTTCAAGTTGTTGATAGTCAATTTGCTTCACTAGAAAATTATAGATTTTATATTGAAACCATCGTGACAGTTATGATTGTCCATGACACAAATGACATTATTGTCAAATGCTACTTAAATACGTCAAATACATCGAATATAGTATGGTACCGTCTGCAGTCCATCATAATATTACAGGTTATATAGCTAGCTCAACCCAAAGATAAAGCAAAAAACCAAAAATACCTTACAAAGAATTGTCATGATTTCATAGATAGCGACGACATCATTACATTCTATAAAATAACTTAAATATCAACTTCTAAGATAAAATTTAATCCCGTCTACACACCTTGATCTAACTCAACTAACTACACCTAGGAACTTCAAAATATATTTTCACTCTTTATTTTCTTTACATCAACATTGATAGTGACAACTTACACTGAATATCATTCTTTTAAACTTAACTTCTATACTATTTGTTGTTATTTTACAATGTTCGTCATAACTAGCATCCTAAATTCCAAGGATAGTTAAGACATGGCAAATATTGTATTACTATATGTTATGTATAAAAAATTGAAATTAAAGGTGGATGTAATATAATTTTCCTTTGAACCATTTGAAATATATATTATTCTACTATATTTTTTCCACATGCTCTTGAAAAATGACACAAAACAATTTCCATTGTGAATAAAATTCTTTTGCCTCCTTGCTCTAATATGCTCTAAATATTGACACCGATATTAAGTCAAACTATTGTTAACCATATTTGTGAACTCATTGAATGTACACTTCAACATATCCATATTTCAAAAGAATAAAAAGGGAATTAAATTTCTTTCTTACTGAACATTACAGTAAAGATAAAATTTTAGGTTACTAAAATTCCCTAAAAGTTGGTAACTCTTAATTGGTGTATTACCAAATAAAATAGAGATCAGCCAAAATTAGTTACATATCTTAAATTGCGAAAAATTTAATTATCATGCATTTAAAGTTTGTTAGAGAATCGTTAAATCACATGACAAAACCTATAAAATAGTCCTTTAGCAAAACCATATCACCCACAATCTCTATTATTTTTGTAGTATTGCAAACCACTACAATGTGGTCTTGTTCATGGAATATCGTGAAATGTTGTAGCATAAAAGAGTATAACATTTGATGATATTCCACGAACAACGACCAGCTTGTAGATAGTTGTCAACCCCATCTATAAAAAGTCTTACATAAATTGATGTTGCACAATATCAATTCAGTTCAAATTGAAGTTTAACAATTCACTACAAATTGTTCGTGTTCATGGCATCTCATGAAAGGAATTTAACGCGTGTACCGTGTGTCATTTGATGAAATGCCATGAACAACGAACAGTTTGTAAAGAATTTTCATCATTTTTCATAGAAAAGGTACAATCTAAATAGCTTCAAATTGGTCGTGTTCAATGTATCTCATTTCTCTAAAATTTCTTTACAAATTATGTGGCATGAATAACATTCCATTTGAAGGAAATCTTCTTTCAATTATATAGAAAAATGGTGTGAGTTATATATATATATATATATATATATATATATATATATATATATATATATATATATATATATATATATATATATATATATATATATATATATATATATATAAACAAACATATCCTGTTATGTTATGCAGAGGCCTAAGATTGATTGGTATACGTTAGTTTTTTTTTCTTCTTGTAATTCGCGCTAAAAACGATACGACATTATTAATGATAAATTTATTGGAAATATTATTTGAACAAATATATTTTGAATGGTGTATTCTTAAGATATAATGAATACAATGGCAATCACAAACTTGACTTTATATCCATTCACAAATTAAAAAATTCTATAAGTTGATTTAGACCACATATCTTTAGTTACCAGACAAACAAGCGTCGATTTCTTTTACTAGTATGGAAAAATTCTAATCTCCAATTTTTATGCAGCAAAAGGATTTTTTTTTTAGAAGTATGAGTACTTTCTAAATGCATACTCCCTCCGTCCCAGCTTAAGCTTCATCAATTACCCAAAAGGGCATCCCATTACAAGCTTCACCATTTCTAAAATGGAAAAGGTTTATTAATATTCTATTATATCCACTATTTTTTCTCTCTCACACATTTAAATTATGGGTTCTACTTGTCATATCCACTCACTTCTTCCCTCTCACAACCCTTCTCCCACTCCCATTAATTTTGAATATATATATTGCTTTCTTAATTTGCGTGCTTCTCCAAAATGGTGAAGCTTAACCCGGAACGGAGGGAGTATATATTAACTACACTAAGGTTAAAGAGAGGAGATTCACTTAGCTAGTTTTTTTTTTATGATATTTAAAGTAAAATATAAAATCATGGCTCATTTGACCTAGAATTGTTTCCTGTATTTCTATTTGCATTCTCGAAAATATAAAAAAGTTCTTATTTCCATTCGAGGTATCCCCTAGAGGTTGTAGTTAGGCCTTTAAAGAATGATGAAAACTCCATAGATGTAGTATTAGTCAAGCAAATTACATTACCAAAATTTAGAATTTATCAAATAAGCTTACCATGATCCTGTACAATACCATTGATCAGTTCTTGCACATTAATTTTGAAGGATGATTTCTACCAAGGACCGAATTAAATACCTTTTTGGACTTTAATTTTACAAACATCTAAATAAGAAATAACAAATGTATTAGAACCAAAAAATTTTGCATTTGAGTTTTGACCATTATTGTCTATAGAATCATTCTACTCCGCACACTTCAAGTTGTTGATAGTCAATTTGCTTCACTAGAAAATTATAGATTTTATATTGAAACCATCGTGACAGTTATGATTGTCCATGACACAAATGACATTATTGTCAAATGCTACTTAAATACGTCAAATACATCGAATATAGTATGGTACCGTCTGCAGTCCATCATAATATTACAGGTTATATAGCTAGCTCAACCCAACGTTAAAGCAAAAAACCAAAAATACCTTACAAAGAATTGTCATGATTTCATAGATAGCGACGACATCATTACATTCTATAAAATAACGTAAATATCAACATCTAAGATAAAAATTTAATCCCGTCTACACACCTTGATCTAACTCAACTAACTACACCTAGGAACTTCAAAATATATTTTCACTCTTTATTTTCTTTACATCAACATTGATAGTGACAACTTACACCGAATATCATTCTTTTTAACTTAACTTCTATACTATTTGTTGTTATTTTACAATGTTCTTCATAACTAGCATCCAAAATTCCAAGGACAGTTAAGACGTGGCAAATATTGTATTACTATATGTTATTTATAAAAAATTAAAATTAAAGGTGGATGTAATATAATTTTCCTTTGAACCATTTGAAATATATATTATTCTACTATATTTTTTCCACATGCTCTTGAAAAATGACACAAAACAATTTCCATTGTGAATAAAATTCTTTTGCCTCCTTGCTCTAATATGCTCTAAATATTGACACCGATATTAAGTCAAACTATTGTTAACCATATTTGTGAACTCATTGAATGTACACTTCAACATATCCATATTTCAAAAGAATAAAAAGGGAATTAAATTTCTTTCTTACTGAACATTACAGTAAAGATAAAATTTTAGGTTACTAAAATTCCCTAAAAGTTGGTAACTCTTAATTGGTGTATTACCAAATAAAATAGAGATCAGCCAAAATTAGTTACATATCTTAAATTGCGAAAAATTTAATTATCATGCATTTAAAGTTTGTTAGAGAATCGTTAAATCACATGACAAAACCTATAAAATAGTCCTTTAGCAAAACCATATCACCCACAATCTCTATTATTTTTGTAGTATTGCAAACCACTACAATGTGGTCTTGTTCATGGAATATCGTGAAATGTTGTAGCATAAAAGAGTATAACATTTGATGATATTCCACGAACAACGACCAGCTTGTAGATAGTTGTCAACCCCATCTATAAAAAGTCTTACATAAATTGATGTTGCACAATATCAATTCAGTTCAAATTGAAGTTTAACAATTCACTACAAATTGTTCGTGTTCATGGCATCTCATGAAAGGAATTTAACGCGTGTACCGTGTGTCATTTGATGAAATGCCATGAACAACGAACAGTTTGTAAAGAATTTTCATCATTTTTCATAGAAAAGGTACAATCTAAATAGCTTCAAATTGGTCGTGTTCAATGTATCTCATTTCTCTAAAATTTCTTTACAAATTATGTGGCATGAATAACATTCCATTTGAAGGAAATCTTCTTTCAATTATATAGAAAAATGGTGTGAGTTATATATATATATATATATATATATATATATATATATATATATATATATATATTAACAAACATATCCTGTTATGTTATGCAGAGGCCTAAGATTGATTGGTAGACGTTAGTTTTTTTTTCTTCTTGTAATTCGCGCTAAAAACGATACGACATTATTAATGATAAATTTATTGGAAATATTATTTGAACAAATATATATTGAATGGTGTATTCTTAAGTTATAATGAATACAATGGCAATCACAAACTTGACTTTATACCCATTCACAAATTAACAAAATTCTATAAGTTGATTTAGACCACATATCTTTAGTTACGGGACAAACAAGCGTTGATTTCATTTACTAGTATGGAAAAATTCTAAACTCCAATTTTTATGCAGCAAAAGGATTTTTTTTAGAAGTATGAGTACTTTCTAAATGCATACTCCCTCCGTCCCAACTTAAGCTTCATCAATTACTCAAAAAGGTATTCCGTTATAAGCTTCACATTTTCTAAAATGGAAAAAGGTTTATTAATATTCTATTATATCCACTAACTTTTCTCTCTCTCTCATTTAAATTATGGGTTCCACTTGTTATATCCACTCACTTCTTTCCTTTCACAACCCTTCTCCCACTCCCATTATTTTTGAATATATATATTGCTTTCTTAATTTGTGTTCTTCACCAAAATGGCGAAGCTTAACCCGAAACGGAGGGAGTATATATTAACTACACTAAGGTTAAAGAGAGGAGATTCACTTAGCTAGTTTTTTTTTTTAATTATTATATTTAAAGTAAAAGAGAAAAACATGGTTCATTTACCTAGAATTATTTCCTGTATTTCTATTTGCATTCTCGAAAATATAAAAAAGTTCTTATTTTCATTCGAGGTATCCCCTAGATGTTGCAGTTAGGCCTTTAAAAAATGATGAAAACTCCATAGATGTAGTATTTGTCAAGCGAATTACATTACCAAAATTTAGAATTTATCAAATAAGCTTACCATGATCCTGTACAATACCATTGATCAGTTCTTGCACATTAATTTTGAAGGATGATTTCTACCAAGGACCGAATTAAATACCTTTTTGGACTTTAATTTTACAAACATCTAAATAAGAAATAACAAATGTATTAGAACCAAAAAATTATGCATTTGAGTTTTGACCATTATTGTCTATACAATCATTCTACTCCGCACACTTCAAGTTGTTGATACTCAATTTGCTTCACTAGAAAATTATAGATTTTATATTGAAACCATCGTGACAGTTATGATTGTCCATGACACAAATGACATTATTGTCAAATGCTACTTAAATACGTCAAATACATCGAATATATTACGGTACCGTCTGCAGCCCAGCATAATATTACAGGTTATATAGCTAGCTCAACCCAAAGATAAAGCAAAAAACCAAAACTACCTTACAAAGAATTGTAATGATTTCATAGATAGCGACGACATCATTACATTCTATAAAATAACTTAAATATCAACATCTAAGATAAAATTTAATCCCGTCTACACACCTTGATCTAACTCAACTAACTACACCTAGGAACTTCAAAATATATTTTCACTCTTTATTTTCTTTACATCAACATTGATAGTGACAACTTACACCGAATATCATTATTTTTAACATAACTTCTATACTATTTGTTGTTATTTTACAATGTTAGTCATAACTAGCATCCAAAATTCCAAGGACAGTTAAGACGTGGCAAATATTGTATTACTATATGTTATGTATAAAAAATTGAAATTAAAGGTGGATGTAATATAATTTTCCTTTGAACCATTTTAAATATATATTATTCTACTATATTTTTTCCACATGCTCTTGAAAAATGACACAAAACAATTTCCATTGTGAATAAAATTCTTTCGCCTCCTTGCTCTAATATGCTCTAAATATTGACACCGACATTAAGTCAAACTATTGTTAACCATATTTGTGAACTCATTGAATGTACACTTCAACATATCCATATTTCAAAAGAATAAAAAGGGAATTAAATTTCTTTCTTACTGTACATTACAGTAAAGATAAAATTTTAGGTTACTAAAATTCCCTAAAAGTTGGTAACTATTAATTGGTGTATTACCAAATAAAATAGAGATCAGCCAAAATTAGTTACATATCTTAAATTGCGAAAAATTTAATTATCATGCATTTAAAGTTTGTTAGAGAATCGTTATATCCCATGACAAAACCTATAAAATAGTCCTTTAGCAAAACCATATCACCCACAATATCTATTATTTTTGTAGTATTGCAAACCACTACAATGTGGTCTTGTTCATGGAATATCGTGAAATGTTGTAGCATAAAAGAGTATAACATTTGATGATATTCCACGAACAACGACCAGCTTGTAGATATTTGTCAACCCCATCTATAAAAAGTCTTACATAAATTGATGTTGCACAATATCAATTCAGTTCAAATTGAAGTTTAACAATTCACTACAAATTGTTCGTGTTCATGGCATCTCATGAAAGGAATTTAACGCGTGTACCGTGTGTCATTTGATGAAATGCCATGAACAACGAACAGTTTGTAAAGAATTTTCATCATTTTTCATAGAAAAGGTACAATCTAAATAGCTTCAAATTGGTTGTGTTCAATGTATCTCATTTCTCTAAAATTTCTTTACAAATTATGTGGCATGAATAACATTCCATTTGAAGGAAATCTTCTTTCAATTATATAGAAAAATGGTGTGAGTTATATATATATATATATATAAACAAACGTATCATGTTATGTTATGCAGAGGCCTAAGATTGATTGGTATATGTTAGTTTTTTTTCTTCTTGTAATTCGCGCTAAAAACGATACGACATTATTAATGATAAATTTATTGGAAATATTATTTGAACAAATATATATTGAACGGTGTATTCTTAAGATATAATGAATACAATGGCAATCACAAATTTGACTTTATACCAATTCAAAAATTTTAAAAATTCTATAAGTTGATTTAGACCATATATCTTTAGTTACCAGACAAACAAGCGTTGATTTCTTTTACTAGTATGAAAAAATTCTAAACTCCAATTTTTATGCAGCAAAAGGATTTTTTTTAGAAGTATGAGTACTTTCTAAATGCATACTCCCTCCGTCCCAGCTTAAGCTTCATCAATTACCCAAAATGGCATCCCGTTACAAGCTTCACATTTTCTAAAATGAAAAAGGTTTATTAATATTCTATTATATCCACTAACTTTTCTCTCTCACAAATTTAAATTATGGGTTCCACTTGTCATATCCACTAACTTCTTCCCTCTCACAATCCTTCTCCCACTCCCATTATTTTTGAATATATATATTGCTTTCTTAATTTGCATGCTTTACCTAAATGGCGAAGCTTAACCCGGAACGGAGGGAGTATATATTAACTACACTAAGGTTAAAGAGAGGAGATTCACTTAGCTAGTTTTTTTTATTATATTTAAAGTAAAAGAGAAAATCATGGCTCATTTGACCTAGAATTATTTCGTGTATTTGTATTTGCATCTTCGAATATATAAAAGAGTTCTTATTTCCATTTGAGGTATCCCCTAGAGGTTGCAGTTAGGCCTTTAAAAAATGATGGAAACTCCATATTGTAGTATTAGTCAAGCAAATTACATTACCAAAATTTAGAATTTATCAAATAAGCTTACCATGATCCTGTACAATACCATTGATTAGTTCTTGCACATTAATTTTGAAGGATGATTTCTACCAAGGACCGAATTAAATACCTTTTTGGTCTTTAATTTTACAAACATCTAAATAAGAAATAACAAATGTATTAGAACCAAAAAATTATGCATTTGAGTTTTGACCATTATTGTCTATACAATCATTCTACTCCGCACACTTCAAGTTGTTGATAGTCAATTTGCTTCACTAAAAAATTATAGATTTTATATTGAAACTATTGCGACAATTATGATTGTCCATGACACAAATGACATTATTGTCAAATGCTACTTAAATACGTCAAATACATCGAATATATTATGGTACCATCTGCAGCCTAGCATAATATTACAGGTTATTGTTAGTACCCGGTCCTAAAAAAGGGTATTTTAAATATTCTGGCCCGGTTTAATTAACAAAACCCTAAATTAATCTTTTCTCCGCCGTCAGCAATTTGCGTGGAAGGTACGCCAGGAAGTAGTGCCGATCAACCCTTATTTTTAGGTTCGATCGACCATTATCTTTAGTGCCGATCGACCCTTCCCTTTTAGTGCCGATCGACCCTTATTATCAGTGTCGATCGACCCTTTCCTCGGTCCAGCCCATTTCCCGAAGCACTATAAATACGTGCACTCGGTACCCATTTTCAACACACACGTTCTCTCTAGAAAACACACAATATTCAACGGATAAAACTAAACTTTATTTGTTCCATCACACAACACATTTTTCCACGGAGAAGTCAAGACTATACTTGATTCTCCCTTCCGTACATCTCTCAACCTTCTTCGAATCTTGCTAGATTCGAATCCCAAAAGTCTTGCTACAATTGGTAAGTCTTTTATTCCGTCCTTTATTATTATTGCTGTTTATTCGCATGTTTAATATGTTTTAATTGTCCCTTTGTGCTAGATTAGGACTATTTTAATGTATTAAAGTATGCATAGCCGAGGATGATCTAAGGTTTTCCCCGAGAAACCCAATGGATCTAGGAACTATTTCTTTCTTTCCTCCTTAAATAATTATCATCCCATGGTCAACAATTCCCCAAGGATGAACGTTGATTAGTGCACCTTCCGAGGGCCTAAATCAAAGGTTCTAGGGTGTGATCATCAATAAATTCTTTCTCTCCCCTCCTCCTTATGCATGATCCCGTTTCTTCTATCTATTCCTGTAAACACCGCACACAACCAACACCCCACATGCTAGAAAGACCGATCCGTCGGGCAATAGGAGTGATAACGTTTCTTCTTCTGTTGTAACTTGACCCCCGAACCCAATCAAATGCTTAGCCTTTTTTCAAAGCTTTGGGCTATATCAAAGCGGCGTGGCGACTCTCATAAAATTAAACTAATATTTTTAATATGGTTTAAAACGAGTGTCACTTAATGAATATCCCATTTCGGTCCGACTTTACATAATTATTTATTTCAAACTTCCGAATGCGCGTTGCATCGGGACGAGGTATTCACAGTGGCAACTCTGCTGGGGACTGTTTTGAAACTTTTTCAAACTTAGTGGGTCAGACTTTCGTTTTCCTTTGTGGTGTTGTATTTTGCTTTCTTTTTATTTTCTTTATTCTTAACTGTTGCATTGCATGCATGCATCTCCTAAAATAAAATCTTTCTCTTTTTTCTCTTAAAAAGAATTAGACTTTTTTGCCTCACACTACCACTAAAATCCGTGTCACACTGCACAGACACCCTCAACCCATCGGAGAAGCCAAAGTGCGGGAAGTGTGGTGATCATGTCGCCTCCCTTCCGAGTCTCACTTGGTCATCCACTCATTAGTGCGCTTCGGCTGCACGGTGGGAGCCTGAAACCTAACCCTTGTGTTGCCCACTTTGATAGGAGTACACTCCATGTGACCGGTTGGTTTGACTAGCTTTTTCATATAGACAATTAATAAGGTCTTTATGATAAGTCACTACGAATCAGTGATAAGTCAAGATTTATAGAGAGAAAAGAGCACTAAAAAAAATTGATTTCCTTTTAAAAGGACGTGCCATGTAAGGGTGAGTGCTTGTTAAAAGATCTTGTCTTATCATAGGTCTGTAGTACTTCCCATAAATATCATATTAAGTGTCTATATGAGACGGTTAGTCGTTAGGATCCACCACTTTAGGACCTTTAGTTAGTTGCGAAAAAGGGGTATCCCTTCCAACCAAGGGTAGGTTCTATAGAGGGCTTTTTTGTAAATAAAATGCTTAACTATCCTTCAATCTCTTAAACCATCCATAGTCTGCTCCCTTAGCCTTAAAACCATCCATAGTTTAGATTCCTTATCTCTAGCACCCTTCAGCCAAAAATCCACCTAGGTCAAACCTCTCTCGACCAAACCACCATCTAGGGCCTACCTAAGCCAATCAAGATCAATTCTCATCCAAGTCCAATTAACTCGCCTAGATCACCCTCACTTATATCTGACCAAGGATCGAGTCATCTTTCTCTTCCTTTTTAATCAAACGGACTCTTTTACATTCATCCTCTCTCTTTCTCTAAACTTAACCCTGGTTGTATCATCAATCAGGGCCCCCCTCGAACTACGGTGACCTGAGACTCGTACCTTAAATGGTAAGGGTTACGTAGGCAACATCAGCCCGGTCAAACTCTCAAATTGTGGAGATCAACTATTTTCTCAAGGATGCCTTAAGATTAATTATGAGCCTAATTCAACTCATTAGTTTGACTCTGCCATATGTTCTTACAGGATTCTACATCATGTCTCTGGAGAAAAGCATTGAAGCCCTTAAAGAAGTCTAAGACATGAAGTTGGGAGTGCTCAACCTCCTCAAAGACATACATGAAATTAAGCAGCACCATTTGTCTTACATTCACGAATACTTGAGAAGAGTTCCTCCTCCTGTTCAAATCCAGAGTCCCTACCATTCGCATGCTTGTGGTCCCACTTATGGTCCTACACATCAAAATTTCTCATTCAAGATGCCTACTATGGCCACCAACCAACGAAGGGCACCAATACCCGAGTCACCCCAAAATTCAATCCAAGAGAAGAAGATCAACAAGGAGTACTTTGATGACTTGGGAATGCCTGTAGGTGAGTTCTTCGAAGTTTTGGTGAGAAAGAATTTGATCAAGCCGCTTGAGAATTACAAGCCTGTTAATAAGAGAGTTAACTTGGATACATCCAAGTTCTGCAAATACCACAAGTACGCTGGGCATACCACTGACAGATGTGTGCAACTGAAGCACTTAATTCAAAGATTGATCAACCAAGGGAAAATCCAAGGCCTCATTGATGAAGAAGTCCTCGCACTTCGAGGAAAGATTTAGATTCATTCAGTCTTGTAGGTTCTAGTGTGTCTTTCTTACGTCCACTTTGGGCATGGCTATGTAATGTCCACTTTAGATTAGTTACTTCAATAATAAAAGAGTCATTCTTTCCTTTCTCTCTAGACTTGAGACATAATCTCGCATTACTTTCAAGAAGATTGTTTTATTTATAATTATCACTTGGTTGCTAATCTCACTGATAAACTCACCGGCTAATAAAATAAAAAATAAATGAATGCTTTGATTGGGGTAAACAACTCACTGACCCTTCCTCATATACACCATCCCTATACACCCTTCTCTCATACATACTCCACCATATACTCTTCATACACTCCTTGTACATACATACACTCTCCCCCACTTGACCTCCTTTCCATAAGGTCATGACAAGCACAAAGACCGTTGTTGCTCATCATCAGAGAATAGATGCTCACACCACTACCATTCAAAGAAAGCGCAAGGGGCTGTTCTTATCCTTCACAAGTGCTACATGAATATCAAATTGGGGCTCACCAACCCCCCAATCTCGCGTCTCCCCTGATTTTCCATTTGATCGATATGCTTCCGTTGAATATGCTCACATATCTTTCTCATGGTCCGAATATATTTTGCCTTACTTAATATGTCGGTTAAATGAGTTTGCATTTCTTTTAAATAATCTTTTGAGAATGCTATCCAGTAGCGATTGAAGCTTAAACCTCCCACCATAGGAAGACATAACCTTACCCTCACTAAATGATACCCTTTCATTTCAAGATCGACAAGTTTTGAAACCCTAAGGAAGAAGCCCATACTAGGGGCTCCCCTGACTCACAAAGCTCAAGAAAGGCGGAATGCGAAAGAAACTCATACAAGGGGCTCCCTCAAAGGGACCACCTCCAAGCCCAAGAGGGCAAAGGTAAATGCATCCTAAAGCATACGCTAGGGGCTATCGCGAGCAAACAAATCCGAAGGTTTTTTCTCGAGAAGAGGGTGTCAAAAAAAAAAAACCTTCATCACCCCGAAGTGAACCTCCCATCCCAAAGGATGTGAAAATGAGACATCGAGTGAAGGTCCTATCATGATCAAACTACCTGCTGAAATCACAACAAACTCGCGAGAAGAAGCAACAAAGATTCCCTCTTGGACAAATCCCATAAACCAATTCCAAAGTCCATCCTCTCACTTTTAGAGGATTCCATCACCACCCTTGACCGCGTCAAAATCAAAGTTAACCTCGCTCTTAGAGGTTCTGAAGAAGCGACAACGAGAAAATCCCTTCACCCTAGAGATCCCAAACACATCCCTCAAACCAACCTTTCAGCAAAAGGCCCAGCCGACCTCTCACTTTAAGAGGCCATATTAAGCATCACCTAATGATCGATCGCAATCCAAAGCCCAGCTACAACCGCTACCGGATGATATTCTCATCTTGAGTCACTTGTTATCCCACGTGAGCATATTACATACTCTCTCCAAGTTTGGGAACTCGTCCTATTCTTGAAATTCGTTCATTCAACTCCTCAAACACTGTCTGCAAAAGTCTCACTGGGGCTTCGCATCCGTGCCTCTCAGCGGCACTCCGGTAAAAGCAAAGAGACACGCGAGAACAAAGGAACAACGAATCTTAACTTGAAAGAATGAAAAAATAGAAGGGGCTATAATCAGTCAAATTCACACCTTTTCTTCCACTCCAATCTTTTTTCTATTTTTCACTCTTTCTCATGAAGAAGATCAAGGCAGCGGCAGCCCGCACGACAATTATCACAGAACAGTCCAGAGCAGCAAGCAACAACGGAACATCTAAAGTCAAGCCCGATTCCACCATCAATCGATTTTCTCCTATTTCAGCTTCAAATCAAAGCAGTCATTATTTGTTTAATTATATAATTGGAATTTGATAAACCAATCAGTGAGGTCCATTCTCGAGCAACCAAAGTATAATTCTGAATAAAACAATTCTTCAAATGACTCGACAAGTCTTCTTTTCTACAATCTAGGAAGAGCCAAACACTTACTTTCTCGAAAGGTGGGCTTCCATACACTTTTCCACACCTTGTGATGCTTATACTCTCCCAAAAGAGTCAAACCCAAAAGCGAGAGTGTCATACACGAATTCGGGATCCATTCTCACCTTCGAAAAATGTGCCCCTGCACATATACATTTCCGAGTCTTGTCCAGCGACTGATTGACTATTGTTCGAAACGATGGGTCACCTCCGTGGCCACAAGATGACTCTGTCTGCAATAGGGATACATTGAATCTCTCCAAGTTGGGGCTTTTGTTAAGCTGTTCTCTCAGGCTCTCTTTACCAGATTCCCTTTCGGGTTTGCTTTGCATCATCAACTGGGGCTTCGCCATGGTCACTTCATCAAACTTTGAGGCTCCCCGGAAATGGGTCAACTATGTGGCCAGGGGCTTTAAACAAAAAATCAGGGCTCCAACGAAATCATATCTAGCAAGAAGGGCATCCCTTGTCATCAAGATCAGCATGTGGCAAACTCTTTGAGTTAGTTAGAAATGTAATTAATCATAAGGCCTCCTTATCAAATAAACATGCTTTCAAAAATGCTGTCCTCTTTGGCACCTTGTTTACAAAAATCACTCTTTGGTCTCCACAAATTTTCAAACTCTTCAAGTCTGTCAAAGACGCCTCTCTCTCAAGATGACTCGGTCCTACCCCTTATCTCTGGACATAAAGCTTATGCAATCCCATCTTCTACCATAGACACCTACTCAGCCTCTACTTGCTTAAAACCATAACCTTTCTGCTCAAATTGCCTTGTTCAGACTTACCACAAATCTAAACCCTAGATTTAAAACCCTAGCCTCAAGCCTAGGTGACAAATACCTCTCTAAACCCTAGCCTCAAGCCTAGGTGACAAATACCTCTCTAAACCCTAGCCTCAAGCCTAGGTGACAAATTCTAAACCCTAGCCTCGAGCCTAGGGGACAAATACCTCTCTAAACCCTAACTTCAATCCCAATTCAATTTCTAGGGTGACTTCCTTATACGTCAATTTCTAGGGTGACTTCCTTATACGTCAATTTCTAGGAGGACTTTTCATTGCAGTGTATAAAAATAGAAAAGTGCCCATAAATAAAAAATACTAAATTAACTTGTCAAAATCTGTACATAAAACATTTGCATCATACTAACAAGTCAGCATAAAAATAGAGTCTGCATATAGTCTTTTCTTTTATTTATTGCAGGAGTTACAAATAAAATCTACAAAATAAAAAGTCCTAATGACCCCGACGGGAGGTCGAACTGCGACCAAGGGAAAATCTCAAGGCTGAGCTGCCCTCGTCATGGGATCGCTGTCTGTGTTGAGCTGGATCCGCATCTACTGACCTCCGAGACTGGCAAGAAAGTGTCTGCACTGCACTCCTCAGCAGACGGCTCAATATATTAGTTTGCCTCACAGCCCGCACATAAGAATCACGGGTAACCTGCAAAATCAGAAACGAGGGTCACACCATGGCTAAAAACATAAAGATCGGTGTATAAAAGGAGAAGTAAGAGGTATACCCCGCCAGCACTGTCTGGAGGAAGCTGAGCAGCCTCGACCTCGTCAGCCTCCGTAGGCGTCAAATCTACCCTCACCTGCCCATCACCAGCCGGCACAAAGAAGTGGTCAGGAAACGGGGGCATGTCTACAATCTCAGGATGTCTAACACCCATCAGCCCGGGGACAACTAAGCCCTGACTCCCTACGCCGGCAACCTCACCAGCCCGCCTCACCACCTGTGGGGACCTCAGAAAAAGCTCCACGAAGGCCTGGTAATCCATGTCAGACCGGAACTCAGCAGCAGGAACCCCATGCAGATAATCCTCCCTCCTCGCCAGACGATTGGGATACCACATATTTCTAGGAGGATGATGGGGAGCATAAAGGGGAGCCCACGCATAGTGCTGTCTAGCCACCCGCTCTCCCAAGTACATCGCATCACCAGCCAAGCCAACCAACAACCTACGGGAGGCAGTAACATCCCGAACATCACCGACGGTCTCTGAAGCCTCGACAGTCCAAGGATAAAGCAAGAACTCAATCCTCTATGGACCACCTAGAACAGCCCTCAACTCGGACGCCCTGACCGTCTTTTGGGCCCCCTCTACCCTGTTCTCCTTCCTCCAATAGTACAAAACAGGCACGTCCCGGGTCTGATCACGTAAGGTAAAAGGGGAAACATTGAACACCTCGTAGACCCACGCCTGCAAGAGACACAGAAAGCAGATATTCGTAAGGAAATAAAGGACAAGCAATAAGTAAAAAGGCAATAAAAAGGACAAAAGGCCGATATACCTCCAGAACAAGCTGAAACGCGTCAAAGGCGGAGGTATTGGACCTCGAAACAGTGTCCAAAGCACGGTACAACTCAGCCAAGCCGGCTCCCCCCCACGAGATGTCACGCACCAAATCCAAGTCAGTCAGAGCACCCAACAAAGAAAATCGACATACTGGGCCTGAGTTGGGAAAGAGGGCCACTGAGAAGCCATACCAGAGAAATCCCCGAACAAGTGCATCAAGCCCATACTGGCCACGTGTATACTGACCAATGGCAGCCCTAACAAGCCTATACAACTTCCCAGCATCAATGCCGAAAGTCCGGCTCGAACCCAAACTAGCCCCGAAGAGTTGGGTCTGACGTGCTGAGTCAGCATGGAGAGTCTCATCAAACGGGAGCGCTATGTCAGTAAACCTCAGCCCAGTGAGAGCAGCAAAATCTGTCGGAGTAATCGTGGCCTCACCCCAACTCAAGTGGAAGGTATGTGTCGTGTCCCACCAAAACTCCCGACATACCTTCACTACAGCAGTGCACCGTCTGGTCTGGCCCATCCGTAGGACCATATCAAAAAAGGGGGCCAGTCCCAAGCTCTCCACCCGCTCACGAGGACTGCCCTCACCAGCCGGTAAGGACGCCCACAACTCTCCTACCGCTTTAAGGGAGCTACGCCCTTTCATCTTCTTCCCCTGCAGGTAAACACAGCACAGGTATGTATCATTACTCGCATTTAAATAATAAAAGTTGTACATACTTGTATTATTTTGTTAAATAAAAAAAAATTCCCATACCTATATCCCAACACGGGAACGAAGTCCCGTGGAACCATGACGCTCCTGACTCGTATAAAAATCAGATTGGTTCCGCAACGGAAAAAACAACCTCGAAGAGCGGTAATTACGAGAAGCCCGTCGCCTCCTCGCATCAGCATCCCCACCGCATCACTCCTGTCACTCTCCCCGGCATCATGGTCACCACCCTCGTCATCGTCACTATCGCCGTGACCGCCGCCACTACCGCCGCCACTACCGCCATGACCGCCGCTACTGCCGTCAAAGCCACCACCATAACTACCACCACTGCCATCGTGACCGCCGCCACTACCACCTTGGCTGCCGTCAAAGCCACCGCCATAACCACCATAGCCGCCATCAAAGCCACCGCCTATATTTCCATAGCCGCCCCCAAAACCACCAAAACCTCTGCTGCCACCAGCACCATGTCCACTAACGCCAGCACCGCCGTCGCCATAACCGCCGGCAGGACCAAAGAGACCACCAATATCGCCGGTGTATGAGCCCAAGGATTGATAATCTAGGCGATTTATCATGGAAATTACATCGTTGACCCAATCTCGAGGATCCATGGCAAATCCTTCACGAATTTAGTACCAAAACAGTGAATTCCCTCGAATTTCCTCAGCAAGATCTTGAAGTTTCGTAACAATGGCAGAAGAAGAAGAAGAATGAAGGAAGAAGAAGGAGTCGTTCGTAATAAAGGCCGATCGCCGAAAATACTGGCCAATCCAGGAAAGGGCCGATCGACCCTTTTATTAAGGGCCGATCGGATCTTTATTTGTGTTTCTTCGTCGTGGATGAGCGGTGAGGATTTAATCTAGACCTCGCCGATCCTCGTCAAGATGCCTCTGGCCAATCAGGAGAAAGGGCCGATCGGCCCTTCCTTTTCCCCACCTCGATAACGGTTCCTTAGTCTAAATCCTTGACTAGACCATTAAAAGGCCTCACCCCTTTCCATGAATCAGATATTCTCATTTATTACCCTTTTTTATTACCCATTATATATTTCCTTTTTAATTTTCGGATGACCCACACATAGTCATACCTTCACAAATCTTTGGGTGACTCGCCGTACAGTCAAATCTTTGGGTGACTCCCCGTACAGTCAAATCTTTGGGTGACTCCCCGTACAGTCAAATCTTTGGGTGACTCCCCGTACAGTCAAATCTTTGGGTGACTCCCCGTACAGTCAAATCTTTGGGTGACTCCCCGTACAGTCAAATCTTTGGGTGACTCCCCGTACAGTCAAATCTTTGGGTGACTCCCCGGACAGTCAAATCTTTGGGTGACTCCCCGTACAGTCAAATCTTTGGGTGACTCCCCGTACAGTCAAATCTTTGGGTGACTCCCCGTACAGTCAAATCTTTGGGTGACTCCCCGTACAGTCAAATCTTTGGGTGACTCCCCGGACAGTCAAATCTTTCAAGGACTCCCATATCCTTGAGTGAGTCCCACACGATCACATCTTTGGTTTGATATGCCACACATCCTCCATTCTTGGGTACTAAACGCCCACTTTTCTGAACTACGATTCAGCTTGATTCCTCTTGGGATACGTAGGTAGCCCGACAAGGGTTCAGCCATTTGACCTACCTGGTCATCTTTTCATTTGCGACTCACCTCGAGTTCAATCATCACATCCGCAAGCTCATCGTTTCACCTCCTGAAATCCCTTTTTTCAGGACGGATCCTATTTTTTATCGTCGACCCCACTTGTCTTACAAGAAGCATCGCCGAGGGGCTACTGTTAGTACCCGGTCCTAAAAAAGGGTATTTTAAATATTCTGGCCCGGTTTAATTAACAAAACCCTAAATTAATCTTTTCTACGCCGTCAGCAATTCGCGTGGAAGGTACGCCAGGAAGTAGTGCCGATCGACCCTTATTTTTAGGTTCGATCGACCATTATCTTTAGTGCCGATCGACCCTTCCCTTTTAGTGCCGATCGACCCTTATTATCAGTGCCGATCGACCCTTTCCTCGGTCCAGCCCATTTCCCGAAGCACTATAAATACGTGCACTCGGTACCCATTTTCAACACACACGTTCTCTCTAGAAAACACACAATATTGAACGGATAAATCAAGACTAAACTTGATTTGTTCCATCACACAACACATTTTTCCACGGAGAAGTCAAGACTATACTTGATTCTCCCTTCCGTACATCTCTCAACCTTCTTCGAATCTTGCTAGATTCGAATCCCAAAAGTCTTGCTACAATTGGTAAGTCTTTTATTCCGTCCTTTATTATTATTGCTGTTTATTCGCATGTTTAATATGTTTTAATTGTGCCTTTATGCTAGATTAGGACTATTTTAATGTATTAAAGTATGCATAGCCGAGGATGATCTAAGGTTTTCCCCGAGAAACCCAATGGATCTAGGAACTATTTCTTTCTTTCCTTCTTAAATAATTATCATCCCATGGTCAACAATTCCCCAAGGATGAACGTTGATTAGTGCACCTTCCGAGGGCCTAAATCAAAGGTTCTAGGGTGTGATCATCAATAAATTCTTTCTCTCCCCTCCTCCTTATGCATGATCCCATTTCTTCTAGCTATTCCTGTAAACACCGCACACAACCAACACCCAACATGCTAGAAAGACAGATCCATCGGGCAATAGGAGTGATAACGTTTCTTCTTCTGTTGTAACTTGACCCCCGAACCCAATCAAATGCTTAGCCTTTTTTCAAAGCTTTGGGCTATATCAAAGCGGCGTGGCGACTCTCATAAAATTAAACTAATATTTTTAATATGGTTTAAAACGAGTTTCACTTAATGAATATCCCATTTCGGTCCGACTTTACATAATTATTTATTTCAAACTTCCGAATGCGCGTTGCATCGGGACGGGGTATTCACAGTTATAACCCAAAGATAAAGCAAAAAACCAAAAATACCTTACAAAGAATTGTCATGATTTCATAGATAGCGACGACATCATTACATTCTATAAAATAACTTAAATATCAACATCTAAGATAAAATTTAATCCCGTCTACACACCTTGATCTAACTCAACTAACTACACCTAGGAACTTCAAAATATATTTTCACTCTTTATTTTCTTTACATCAACATTGATAGTGACAACTTACACCGAATATCATTCTTTTTAACTTAACTTCTATACTATTTGTTGTTATTTTACAATGTTCGTCATAACTAGCATCCTAAATTCCAAGGACAGTTAAGACGTGGCAAATATTGTATTACTTTATGTTATGTATAAAAAATTGAAGGTGGATGTAATATAATTTTCCTTTGAACCATTTTAAATATATATTATTCTACTATATTTTTTCCGAGTCGGTCTACGAAGAAACGCGTTTCTCCATCGCGTATGGAGAAACGGGGCAACGTTTGTCGCGCGACATACTTAGCAAGTTTTTGGATACCACTTTCATCAGTTTCTGGATATCCAGAACCTTGAATATGGATATCCAGAAACTTATGAAAGTGATGTCCAGAAACCAAATATTTTTTCTGGATATCCTTTCCAAAGCTTGTGGATATCCAGAACATTGAATATGGATATCCAGAAACTGATGAAAGTGATATCCAGAAATCAAATATTTTTTCTGGATATCCTTTCCAAAGCTTCTGGATATCCATATTCAATGTTCTGGATATCCAGAAACTGATGATAGTGATATCCAGTTGTTGTGGCTAAGTATGTCGTGCGACAAACGTTGCCCCGTTTCTCCATACGCGACGGATAAACGCGTTTCTCCACAGATTTTGTGATCTTTTCCACATGCTCTTGAAAAATGACACAAAACAATTTCCATTGTGAATAAAATTCCTTCGCCTCCTTGCTCTAATATGCTCTAAATATTGAAACCGATATTAAGTCAAACTATTGTTAACCATATTTGTGAACTCATTGAATGTACACTTCAACATATCCATATTTCAAAAAAAAAAAGGGAATTAAATTTCTTTCTTACTGAACATTACAGTAAAGATAAAATTTTAGGTTACTAAAATTCCCTAAAAGTTGGTAACTCTTAATTGGTGTATTACCAAATAAAATAGAGATCAGCCAAAATTAGTTACATATCTTAAATTGCGAAAAATTTAATTATCATGCATTTAAAGTTTGTTAGAGAATCGTTATATCACATGACAAAACCTATAAAATAGTCCTTTAGCAAAACCATATCACCCACAATATCTATTATTTTTGTAGTATTGCAAACCACTACAATGTGGTCTTGTTCATGGAATATCGTGAAATGTTGTAGCATAAAAGAGTATAACATTTGATGATATTCCACGAACAACGACCAGCTTGTAGATATTTGTCAACCCCATCTATAAAAAGTCTTACTTAAATTGATGTTGCACAATATCAATTCAGTTCAAATTGAAGTTTAACAATTCACTACAAATTGTTCTTGTTCATGGCATCTCATGAAAGGAATTTAACGCGTGTACCGTGTGTCATTTGATGAAATGCCACGAACAACGAACAGTTTGTAAAGAATTTTCATCATTTTTCATAAAAAAGGTACAATCTAAATAGCTTCAAATTGGTTGTGTTCAATGTATCTCATTTCTCTAAAATTTCTTTACAAATTCTGTGGCATGAATAACATTCCTTTTGAAGGAAATCTTATTTCAATTATATAGAAAAATGGTGTGAGTTATATATATATATATATATATATGTATATATATATATATATATATATATATATATATATATATATATATATATATATATATATATATATATATATATATTTATATAAACAAACATATCCTGTTATGTTATGATGAGGCCTAAGATTGATTGGTATATGTTAGTTTTTTTTCTTTTTGTAATTCGCGCTAAAAACGATACGACATTATTAATGATAAATTTATTGGAAATATTATTTGAACAAATATATATTGAACGGTGTATTCTTAAGATATAATGAATACAATGGTAATCACAAACTTGACTTTATACCCATTCAAAAATTAAAAAATATTCTATAAGTTGATTTAGACCATATACCTTTAGTTACCAGACAAACAAGCGTTGATTTCTTTTACTAGTATGGAAAAATTCTAAACTCCAATTTTTATGCAGAAAAAGGATTTTTTTTTAGAAGTATGAGTACTTTCTAAATGCATACTCCCTCCGTCCCAGCTTAAGCTTCATCAATTACCCAAAATGGCATCCCGTTACAAGCTTCACATTTTCTAAAATGAAAAAAGGTTTATTAATATTCTATTATATCCACTAACTTTTCTCTCTCACAAATTTAAATTATGGGTTCCACTTGTCATATCCACTCACTTCTTCCCTCTCACAATCCTTCTCCCACTCCCATTATTTTTGAATATATATAATGCTTTCTTAATTTGCATGCTTTACCTAAATGGCGAAGCTTAACCCGGAACGGAGGGAGTATATGTTAACTACACTAAGGTTAAAGAGAGGAGATTCACTTAGCTAGTTTTTTTTATTATTATTATATTTAAAGTAAAAGAGAAAATCATGGCTCATTTGACCTAGAATTATTTCCTGTATTTGTATTTGCATTTTCGAAAATATAAAAAAGTTCTTATTTCCATTCGAGGTATCCCCTAGAGGTTGCAGCTAGGCCTTTAAAAAATGATGAAAACTCCATAGATGTAGTATTAGTCAAGCAAATTACATCACCAAAATTTAGAATTTATCAAATAAGATTACCATGATCCTGTACTATACCATTGATCAGTTCTTGCACATTAATTTTGAAGGATGATTTCTACCGAGGACCGAATTAAATACCTTTTTGGACTTTAATTTTAAAACCATCTAAATAAGAAATAACAAATGTATTAGAACCAAAAAATTATGCATTTGAGTTTTGACCATTATTGTCTATAGAATCATTCTACTCCGCACACTTCAAGTTGTTGATAGTCAATTTGCTTCACTAGAAAATTATAGATTTTATATTGAAACCATCGTGACAGTTATGATTATCCATGACACAAATGACATTATTGTCAAATGCTACTTAAATACGTCAAATACATCGAATATAGTGTTGGGTTTTACGGGTCCATGCGCAGCGGAATTAAGCATTAAAACATAAAACCCAAGAAGCCCTAGGATCCGTTCTATACAATTAATTTAAATTCCTATGAGATAGAATTAAACCAACCTTGAAACGCTTTCCGGTCTTGAGCTATCGTACGATTTTGATTATGTGATATCGAATCACAAACTTCGTTCTTCAACTTGTTTGAACTCTAGGCCTTGATCGATGAACGAGCGAAGACCCTCTTTTGGTATCCACACCTTTGAATGAATCCAAGAACAACTTCTTGATGATTGCTAGATCTACACCTTGAAGAATATTGAGAGTATTTAATTATGAATTTTGCTTGAAAAATTTCGGCTGACCTTTTAGGTCTGACAGAACCCTTGTATTTATACTACAATAGTAGGAATACCTCTCCTAATCGTATAAGGAGAGACAGGCTGTCAAACCGCGTACTGGCCTATTATGTCGCGCGGTATATTAAGCCATTGGCTTAATATGTCGCGTGACATATATAGCCAGATACTGATACTCTCAATCAATCATCCTCCGGTTTAACCAATTCATTCTAGTTGTGTGTGACCCAATAGGATTACATTATGTTGGCAATGAGTTCGATCATATCGAACCTCATAAGACATAAGCGGACTCTAGCAAGCCATTATGTCTACCCAAATAATGTAACGTAAGAGTTCACGTTTCCAACGGTGTACTTCCATTTCTCCCTTTGTCTCACGATGTTATATTGAACACAAGTCATGGTCATTGTCAACTTGTCTATGTTCAATGCTTTCTCGATTCCTTGAGTATTATGATAATTCCAATCATATTGGGGTACGGCCATACACTTTCATCATTATCACTCATCGAGGGGCCCAAGCAAAACATCTCTCTTTCGAGGGACAAATTCCATCTTGACTTATCATCCTTCCCATCATGAATCCGATCATGCCAAAGATAGCCTTTATGGATATCGTGTTAAGATATCGTTTGACTAAAATCAAACATGATTTTTCATCATATGTAAGGTCATGATAATCTCAGGTCTAGGGACTAAATGAAGTAACCTTATGAGATTTACTTATAACACTTGACCATGTCATAAATCTCATGCGGGTCATGTCCAGTCACTTGTTCTCTAACAAGTACTCATAATTTCAATGTGCATCTCTATGCATATAATCATCACATGATTATCCATTGACAATTATACTAATTATTCTCTTAATAATTAGGGACGCAGATTATTATTAACAAATATACAAAACACATAATAATCAAATGATAAACATCTCATATAATAATAAATAATGTCAACACATAAGTCTATGAATCATAGGCCTAGGGCATAACACCAACAGTCTCCCACTTGCACTAGGCCCAATCTACCATGTATCGAATACCCATGGACCTAGCATGACCATCATGTTTAGCTTGCGAGAGAGCCTTAGTTAGTGGGTCCGCCACGTTGTCATCAGTGTCTACTCTGCATATCTTAACGTCTTCCCTTTCACATATCTCACGGATAATGTGGAAACGTCGAAGTATGTGTTTGGATCTCTGGTGTGATCTTGGTTCCTTTGCTTGTGCAATGGCACCATTGTTATCACAAGAAAGTTCAATAGGGTCTCTGATGCTTGGAACGACTTCCAAATCACTAATGAACTTCTTGATCCAAACCGCTTCCTTAGCTGCATCGGATGCCGCTATGTACTCGGCTTCGGTTGTAGAATCAGCGACGGTACTTTGCTTGGAACTTTTCCAACTCACAGTTCCTCCATTAAGCGTAAACAAAAATCCGTATCGCGATACGAAATCATCTTTGTCGGTTTGGAAGCTAGCATCTGTGTAGCCTTTTACTACAAGATCTTCTTCCATTCCTCCAAAGACCAAGAATGCATCCTTAGTTCTTCGTAAGTACTTAAGGATATTCTTGACTGCTATCCAATGTGGTTTACCGGGATCCGATTGGTACCTACTCGTCATGCTTAGAGCACACGAGACATCGGGTCTAGTACATAACATAGCATACATGATAGACCCAATTGCCGAAGCATATGGAATACCATTCATTCTCTTTCGCTCATCGTTAGTCTTAGGACATTGATTCTTGCTAAGAGATATACCATGCAACATTGGCAAATTCCCTCTTTTAGAATTTTCCATTTGGAATCTTCTAAGGACTTTGTCAATGTAAGTACTTTGACTTAAACCAATCATCCTCTTAGATCTATCTCTATAGATCTTGATACCAAGGATATATGCGGCTTCGCCCATATCTTTCATTGAAAAACACTTTCCTAACCAAGACTTAACAATCTGTAGTGCAGAAACGTCATTTCCAATGAGTAAGATATCGTCGACATACAACACTAAAAAGAGTGCTACGCTCCCACTAATTTTCTTGTACACACAAGGTTCATCTTCGTTCTTGATAAAGCCAAACTCCTTGATTGCGTCATCAAAACGTAGATTCCAACTCCTAGAAGCTTGCTTTAATCCATAAATGGATTTCTGCAACTTACACACCTTGTTAGAATTTTCTGGACTGACAAAACCTTCAGGTTGTATCATGTATACATCCTCAAGTAACTTCCCATTAAGGAAAGCTATTTTGACATCCATTTGCCATATCTCATAGTCATAATATGCGGCTATGGAAAGTAAAATTCTAATAGACTTAAGCATAGCTACAGGCGAAAAGGTTTCATCATAGTCTATGCCATGAATCTGCCTATATCCCTTAGCTACTAGCCTAGCCTTATAGGTGTGCACCTTCCCATCCATGTCGGTCTTCTTCTTGAAGACCCATTTGCACCCTATGGTTTTTACACCTTCGGGTGGATCAATCAAGTTCCAAACTTGATTATCAGCCATGGATTGTAATTCGGACTTCATGGCCTCTTGCCATTTTTCTGAATCAGGAGCGGATATCGCTTCTTGATAGCAAGTGGGTTCATCGTTTTCGATTAACTCCATTTCATCACTTTCCGTAACGAGAAATCCATATCTCTCGGGTTTGGATCGTGACCTACCACTTCGGCGAAGAACTTGTGCATCTTGAACCGGTTCCACAACGGTTTGTGAACTTGGTTCAGTTTCTACCATTGGTTCAATGTTGTTTTCGGGTTCTCGAATTTCTTCGAGATCTATTTTACTCCCACTGGTTCCTTTGCGAAGAAACTCCTTTTCTAAGAAAGTACCATTTCGAGCAACAAACACTTTGTTCTCGTTTCGGTTGTAGAAATAGTATCCTTTGGTTTCCTTAGGATAACCCACGAAAACACATTTATCAGATTTAGGTGCTAGCTTGTCGGAAGTTAACTTCTTGACATATGCATCGCAACCCCAAATCTTCATGAAAGACAAACTAGGTTTTCTTCCATGCCACATCTCATATGGGGTCTTTTGAACCGATTTGGTAGGAACTCTGTTTATAGTGAAAGCGCAGCTTTCTAGTGCATGTCCCCAAAAGGATAAAGGAAGCTCAACTTGACTCATCATAGAACGAACCATGTCCAACAAAGTTCTATTCCTCCTTTCGCACACACCATTCCATTGTGGTGTTCGGGTGGAGAGAGTTCTGAAACGATTCCACATCTCTTAAGATATTTGTCAAATTCTTGGCTCAAATATTCACCACCTCGATCGGATCGAAGTACCTTAATAGTTTTGCCAAGTTGATTTTGCACCTCATTTTGAAATATTCGAAATATCTCAAACGATTCACTCTTATGTTTCATTAGATAAACATATCCAAATCTACTATAATCATCAGTGAATGTTATGAAGTACCGAAATCCTCCCCTAGCAATGCTACTCATAGGCCCACATACATCGGTATGTATGAGTCCTAATAAGTCGCCCGCCCTTTCACCGGTTTTGGTAAATGGGTCCTTGGTCATCTTGCCAAGTAAACAAGACTCGCATGTCTCATATGATTCATAATCATGTGAGTCCAAAAATCCATCTTTGTGGAGTTTAGAAATGTGTTTCTCGTTTATATGGCCAAGACGACAATGCCATAAGTAAGTGTGGTTTACATCATTGGGTTTAGATCTCTTATTAATGTTATAGACATCATTATCTTGACTTTCAACATCAAGGATATAAAGGCCATTGAATGAAACAGCAGTACAATAATGCATATCACTCTTGTAAATAGAAAATTTCTTATCACGTATAAGAAAATTAAAACCTTCATCATCCAAAGCTGAAATCGAAATAATATTCCTACTTAAAGCTGGAACGTAATAACAATTGTTCAAAACAAGTATTAGTCCACTAGGTAAAGTAACTTCATAAGTTCCTACGGCTAATGCAGTAACTCTTGCTCCATTCCCCACACGTAGGTCCACTTTGCCTTCCTTAAGCATCCTTCTGTTCTTTAGACCCTGCACATTTAGACAAATGTGAGTTCCACATCCGGTATCCAATACCCAAGAACTAGAAGTAGATAGGAATATATCTATAACAAAGATACACTGAAGTTGAAGCAACTCCTTTGCCCTTCTTCGGTGCTTCCTTGTATTTTGCGCAGTTTCTCCTCCAATGTCCAATCTCATTGCAATGGAAGCGGTGCGTCCTCTTGGGACTTAGGCTTAGCCTCTTTAGGCTTGGAAGCCTCTTTGGGCTTGGCAACCTTTGCCTTAGGATTAGCAACCTTTGCTTTTCCTTTACCCTTGAACCCTTTCCCCTTGTTAACCATTAGCACTTGGTCGGTTTTCTTCTCGACAATATTGGTTTACGCAGTAGTCAACATTTGAACTAACTCGGAAAGGTTTCTATTCATTCCACCCATGTTATAGTGCATTATGAAATGACTAAAACTTTTAGGTAATGAATTCAATATTATGTCGGTAGCCAACTCTTGGCTAATTGGAAAACCGAGCCTTTCAATATGCTCAATGTGGCCCTTTAACTTGAGAGCATGGGGACCAACAGCTTGTCCTTCACTCATCTTGCATGAGGTCAAGGCTGCAACTGTGTTGTACCTCTCTTGCCTAGCTTGAACTTGGAACATTTCCATCAGTCGATTGTTTAATTATTTGTCCCCAAGTGCTCAAGATCCTTCGAAGGTTCTTGCACATGGCGGAGAGCATAAGGCAACCAACATCTGTAGAGTCACGCTTGTGCTTCAGATATTGTTCCCTTATTGCCCTAGCAGCATTGGCAGCAGGTTCAGGTGGAATAGGTTCATCGAGAACGTACAGTTTCTCCTCTTGTTTGAGAACAATTCTCAAACTATGGATCCAATCCATATAGTTTGTACCATTCTCTTCCAACTTTTCCTTCGCAAGGACAGATCGCAGTGTAAAGTGATTATTGTTTGATGCCATTTATTCTACAAAAAGATATACATAAAATATGAACACATATAAGTAAACATATTATATGAGAAGTATAATGCATTTAAATAAATGCTCCCACTAAATTATACACCTTCAAATGCGAATAAGCATAATATACATTTAATGGGCTAAGATCCAACTTTAATTCAATTTCAAGTTTGCTATGGCAAACCGCTCAAAATTAAATTAATTAGGTAGAAAACATCAATCATATCACATATATGACTCTTAGATCTTTTATGAGATCAATTCAAGACATCATATGTCTAGGCATATTTTAATCTCATCTTATGCCTTGGGTCCAAAACCATTTTGATAACCCAATTAAGTTCATTCATATTAAACTTATAGGAACCACCATTTCCTCATCTTGCTCGCATTCGAATAGAATCAAAGCACCTTGCTATGGCAAGCCTACCCAAAACTATCCGAATGGTCTCAAGTGTTTAATCATGAATTGGCATAAAGAACTTAAAAGTTAAATGAAGGTTCTTTAAAGGTAGATTATAAGCATATCAGAAAGATAGTCAAAATCATGCACCAGGTAAGTTCCCAGGAAGATAGGTGAGCCACAAGGACTTCTTAAGTACCAACTCTTCCTTAGACAGAACTCTTCCTAGACATGCATAATTAGAAATCAACTCTGATTAGGCAACATAATCCCTACCTTTTATAAACAATCAGTTTCCTTTTAAATTTCGCGTATTTATGACTTGTTTCCATAAACAATCATAAGATCCAAAATTTACAATGTCTAAATCTAAACATATTAGGAAACTAAATATCATGTTTCAACTAAACATCTAATTAAAAAATTCTTAGCATGTAAGAACAATTAAAACATGCATCGCAATAATTATTAAAATCACATTTTAATCAATTAATCATGCATATCAATGAATCAATCTAGCATGGCATTATAAACTCAATTTTATAACATCCAGATTTTCATATGAACATATCGATTGTAAACACAATCACGGAATAGCGAAAAAATTGAACAAAGCGATTACGCCAGTTTAGCTTATTATGTCGCGTGACAACATCGGCGGAGGCTTGATATGTCGCGCGACCTAACAGCCGAGATAACCTGAATTCCTCATGGCTCATCATGTCGCGCGACTAAAGTAGCCAAGTAACGGGATTTCCGGTTCGAACCAATACGATTACAACCAATTAAATCATATAAAACAGACCTTTACAGATTTAATTCAGCATAATTCGAAAACGATTTTCACATTGTTTCACATAAACAATTAAAATTCTATCGCATACAAAACATGCAATAAGCATATAAACAATTTATATCTTAAATCTAGCATGTTAATTCAAACTTAATCATACGAACGGGGCTGCGATACCAGCTTTGTTGGGTTTTACGGGTCCATGCGCAGCGGAATTAAGCATTAAAACATAAAACCCAAGAAGCCCTAGGATCCGTTCTATACAATTAATTTAAATTCCTATGAGATAGAATTAAACCAACCTTGAAACGCTTTCCGTTCTTGAGCTATCGAACGATTTTGATTATGTGATATCGAATCACAAACTTCGTTCTTCAACTTGTTTGAACTCTAGGCCTTGATCGATGAACGAGCGAAGACCCTCTTTTGGTGTCCACACCTTTGAATGAATCCAAGAACAACTTCTTGATGATTGCTAGATCTAAACCTTGAAGAATATTGAGAGTATTTAATTATGAATTTTGCTTGAAAAATTTCCGCTGACCTTTTAGGTCTGACAGAACCCTTGTATTTATACTACAATAGTAGGAATACCTCTCCTAATCGTATTAGGAGAGACAGGCTGTCAAACCGCGTACTGGCCTATTATTTCGCGCGGTATATTAAGCCATTGGCTTAATATGTCCCGTGACATATATAGCCAGATACTGATACTCTCAATCAATCTTCCTCCGGTTTAACCAATTCATTCTAGTTGTGTGTGACCCAATAGGATTACATTATGTTGGCAATGAGTTCGATCATATCGAACCTCATAAGACATAAGCGGACTCTAGCAAGCCATTATGTCTACCCAAATAATGTAACGTAAGAGTTCACGTTTCCAACGGTGTACTTCCATTTCTCCCTTTGTCTCACGATGTTATATTGAACACAAGTCATTGTCATTGTCAACTTGTCTATGTTCAATGCTTTCTCGATTCCTTGAGTATAATGATAATTCCAATCATATTGGGGTACGGCCATACACTTTCATCATTATCACTCATCGAGGGGCCCAAGCAAAACATCTCTCTTTCGAGGGACAAATTCCATCTTGACTTATCATCCTTCCCATCATGAATCCGATCATGCCAAAGATAGCCTTTATGGATATCGTGTTAAGATATCGTTTGACTAAAATCAAACATGATTTTTCATCATATGTAAGGTCATGATAATCTCAGGTCTAGGGACTAAATGAAGTAACCTTATGAGATTTACTTATAACACTTGACCATGTCATAAATCTCATGCGGGTCATGTCCAGTCACTTGTTCTCTAACAAGTACTCATAATTTCAATGTGCATCTCTATGCATATAATCATCACATGATTATCCATTGACAATTATACTAATTATTCTCTTAATAATTAGGGACGCAGATTATTATTAATAAATATACAAAACACATAATAATCAAATGATAAACATCTCATATAATAATAAATAATGTCAACACATAAGTCTATGAATCATAGGCCTAGGGCATAACACCAACATATAGTATGGTACCGTCTGCAGTCCATCATAATATTACAGGTTATATAGCTAGCTCAACCCAAAGATAAAGCAAAAAACCAAAAATACCTTACAAAGAATTGTCATGATTTCATAGATAGCGACGACATCATTACATTCTATAAAATAACTTAAATATCAACTTCTAAGATAAAATTTAATCCCGTCTACACACCTTGATCTAACTCAACTAACTACACCTAGGAACTTCAAAATATATTTTCACTCTTTATTTTCTTTACATCAACATTGATAGTGACAACTTACACCGAATATCATTCTTTTTAACTTAACTTCTATACTATTTGTTGTTATTTTACAATGTTCTTCATAACTAGCATCCAAAATTCCAAGGACAGTTAAGACGTGGCAAATATTGTATTACTATATGTTATGTATAAAAAATTGAAATTAAAGGTGGATGTAATATAATTTTCCTTTGAACCATTTGAAATATATATTATTCTACTATATTTTTTCCACATGCTCTTGAAAAATGACACAAAACAATTTCCATTGTGAATAAAATTCTTTTGCCTCCTTGCTCTAATATGCTCTAAATATTGACACCGATATTAAGTCAAACAATTGTTAACCATATTTGTGAACTCATTGAATGTACACTTC
>JAFEMH010007106.1:0-101432 GCA_022495995.1 Adenophora triphylla var. japonica
GTCCAAACAAATCAATGTGGAGTGGTTGCTAAACATCTAGAAGATGTATTGGAGGCCGGTCTTTTGCGGGTGAAGAGACGATATTATTTTGTTTACCCGAGTTGACGGGTGAGTACAGACTTTTCAAAGATGATGGTCGGCCAGCTTTGAGTAAACCGCAAACGAGGTTTTTCCTTCCAATTTTTTTGTTAGGTATTTTGAAGTTCAAGTGGCTGTAGACACTTGTGCCATAGCGAACTATTTTGCTCCCACTTTTAGCTACAAAACAAAGAGATTAGTAATACTACAAGTAAAAGAATTTAAATCAATAATATAAATATTATTCTTACAAATCCGCTTTGAGCAAAGTGACTCCTGTAATGCCCATTTAATGAAGCAATTTGTAGAGGTGAAGTTGCGGTGCATTCCTTTGTCACGAGAATAGAGCAATTGATGTGAGGTTGTGCTTCGAGTCCTTCAACAAGTTAAACCTTTTCAATGGTTGTTTTTCCTTTGTTGTTGTCACCAAAAGTTACGTAAGCGCTCAAGATACCATTTAGCTCCGAGATTGTTACTAAACTACGGGAGTTAGCGAGCCGCAAGGCCAACCTGGTCCAAGAAGCTGAGCTTATCACATTGCCATTGCTGAGAGCGCCGAAAAAAAAGATTAGGCAAAAGGAATACAGATGTCCCAGGTAAAAGCTTTGTCCTTCCTCTAATGGAGGAGGAAATTAACTTAGGCCAAAGGAAAAAAATAGAATGAATCTGGCAACCGAACAAGCCTAGTAGAGTTGAGCGGGATGAAAGATCCAATCAATTTCACCCCACTTTCGCCAAGACTCGAATCGAGATCATGAATTTCCTTGATATCTATCCTCCTAAAACCGCCCCGGCTCGCTCCGAGTTAAAGGAAGAACCTCAGCCCAAGTATTGTGCCTTTCACAGAGAAAACGAGGCCATGATACGAAATATTGAGAAACTTACTCCTCAAGAAAATCATCCAAGCATATTGACAAAGGCTTCTGCTGGATATCCGATTATGTCAAAGAGCCAGGTGGGAAGGAGAAGCTGATCGAGTAGATAGAAGCAGAAGTTAGAAGAGAGAGAGGAAGAGATCTCCTAGAAAGGATGTGATGGTCAAGTATTGATTGAGCCCCCGAGCATAAAAGCTCTAAAATAATCAAATTAATTGCCTCGAGAATGTGGGCACCCCAACCAACCCGGAACCTTAGCTCGTGCCCCTGAGCGGGAGGGTCGCAAACTAACTCCAAACCACACTAAAATTTTAAAAACTTTGATTTAGAAACTTGCAAAGAAAACCAACTTCCAAACTTTCATTACAAAACTAACTTTCCAAACATCTCCACGCGGAGGAAAGTTATAACATACTTTGAAAAGAACAAAAGCAACTTTGCTTTATTCCTGACAAACCATCCATAATTATAAAGTTTTCCAAAAGTAGTTCAATATACTGGAATTGTTTTCCCAAAAATAGTAAGTGGTCATACACAACTCCCCCAACAACCCACTCCACTAACATATACATACCCAGACAATCCCTAAAAGAAGCAAGTACAAACTCCTTTTCGTCCTCACTGGCCTGGTCCGCCTGTCTCAGTACAATCTAAAACAGTAAAGGGAGAAGGGGTGAGAATAAATCTCAATAAGCTATTATGATGCAACAAGATGCCAAATAAGTTCTGACAACACAAACATACGGTGCAAACACAACACAAATGGTAAAGCGATAAACACCTTCACGTTACCTCCTTTTACCTTTCCCTAAGTCTCTGAACAATAGGTCGTACAACGATGGGAGTAAAAATCCTCTCTTACATGTGAATGCATATTCACTTTGAGAACAAATCTTAAAACCGAGAGAGCTATTGTCATAACTCCTCTCCTGTGAACTGCTTAGGCATATTCACATAGAATCAATCATATAACCGAGAGAGCTATTGCCATAACTCCTCTCCTGTGAACTGCTTAGGCATATTCACATAGAACCAATCAAATAGCTATCTGTAAAGGCTTTTGGCTCAATACAGAAGATATCGCCACAGCTACTTTGTGTCAGGGCCACGTAAGGGGATAGGCCCAAGGCAGTAATGTGATTCCATCAACTTATAGAACACCTCCTATAATTGATCGTATCCCATTACCCTCTAAACATCAAATCGAATATATCCCTACACATTCAAAGCACATAACTTGTATACTTGAAATATAAATCCACACTTGGGATAATAATGAAAACAACACTGAGTATATAAATCCACACTTGGGATAATAATGAAACAACATACGGGTAATAATACACATGTTCAAACTAATACACAAAATAGTGTAACATATATTTAACACACTTGTTGTTACCAACCACCGTGAATATGAAAGCAAGTAAGGCCACCATGTATCATAAACAAGTCCTACAGATTCATTACACAACATTGAGTAACCTTTATAAAGGTTCAAGTTCAAATTACCAAGTTTTGAACAACTTTGGTTAAGTTACGAATCAAGCTTGTCAATCATTTTCCGAACAATATTTAAACTACTTCCACAATTCCATTTTGACCAAGGAAGATACCATTTTATAGCTAAAGTGTTATACTTTAATTATAGTTAAAGAGGGTTCATTTATATCCTAGGTAGATTAGGTTTCTAGGCCTTGGAAAATGCTTCAGAGGTTGCAGGGCAGGGCACGACTCGTGCCCCAGGGCACGACTCGTGCTCAATGCACACCCCTCAGATACAGTCATCCCTCCTTTGAGCACGACTAGTCCACCTCAAGGGATGACTCGTGCCACAGAGCACGAGTCGTGCCCTCTGCCCAGAAACCAGAAATCAGCAACAACATCAACAACCAAAATCCCAAGTGACCCAAACCAATTTCCTCTGTTTTTAAAGACATAAAACAGGTACCAAACATTACTCTAACTCATACCAAACCATTATATACTCATTTTAACCCAAGTATAAAGTACAAATATCATTTTATAACCTTCCAAGTCAAGAAAAGTTGGCCAAATTACCATGAAACCATTCAACCCATAATTAAACAACTACCTTCACTTTACAACACCATTATAACCTAGACAACATTTCTATTACCAAATCTTTCTTCAAATCCTACCATGACCATTACAACTCAATTAAAATGGTTCCAAAATTCCCAACAACCATTTAAACATCAACAAGAGTCAAATTAACATGGAATGAGCAAGAAATTGAAGGGAGTCATAATAACTTACCGGAATAATGCGAAATGGAATATTTATTTTTTCGGCTCTACGCGATCCCCTCGTCACCACGAACAAGAATACGCGATCGGATTTGAAAACGACAAGGAAAGGAAGTTGATAGAATTTTTGGAAGAAGGAGCTTAGAGTTTGGTTTCCATGGAGGTTTTTGCTGAAGAAAATGATACTGATCCTTTTAAATGAAGCTTCCCTTGCTATTTTATGGATAGAACTTCCAATAGTTTCAAATAAGCTCCTCCAAAGTCTAAGGCAATGCAATTAACACCTCAACTCCTATTATTTACACAAAAGCACCTCACCCACTTATAAAAATTTTATTTAAATTTTCAATTATTATAACTTCACTTCAACACTTTATGTTTATTCCATTTAGACCCTAAACAATTAAAGTTATTTCATAACCATCCTAAACTTCACATAAATCATCAAAGACATAAAATGAGCACATAAAACTTAGCAAGTAGCATAAAAGACATAAATGATATAGTTATACTATAACCCCAACCCCAAGTGCTCAACACATGCTAAAATGGTGCCTACTATTAGGGTCGTGACAGAGAAAGTCCCTAATGTGCCCGTTTAAAATTCCAGCCCTAAGAATCTTTGACTTTTCTTCAAATTAGTTGGCTACTATTCAAATCTCCATGGAATAGTCCTTAGTGATAGATACATTGAGCTATAAGAATGTTGGTAGATACAGGAGCTGCTCGTGATATTTTGTACTACCAAACTTTTAAGAGATGGAGCAGCCCGATACTATTTTTATACGATTAAATGATCGGGATTGCCAAATCACATCATCAAGCTTAAAGTTGGGTGTATTGTCATGCTGCTCAGGAATATTGATCAAGCTTCAGAATTATGCAATGGAACGAGAATGATTGTCACAAAACTTGGAAAGCACGTAGTTGAAGCAAAAATATTTTCGGGTAAAAATGTTGGAATGAAGGTTTTTATTCCTAGAATGATCTTGAGCCCATCATATTTGACAAAATTTCTCGTGAAATTTTAACGGAGACAATTCCCTTTGGTTGTTTGCTTTGCCATGACTATAAATAAGAGTCAGGGGCAATCACTTTCACACGTTGGGCTCTACCTTCCCCGACCTGTATTTAGCCACGGTCAGTTGTATGTGGCAATATCAAGAGTCACCAGTAAAAAAGGTCTCAAAGTTCTCATTTGTGAAAAAAAATGGTCAGGCGCATGATACTACAACTAATGTGGTGTATAAAGAAATTTTTCACAAATTGTGAGGTAATTTTAATATATAAATATTAATAAGTTAATCATGTGTTTTTGGAACGGAGTTTGTAAATGATTATATTTATGTAGTTAACTTGACTATTTGTAACTTCTACTGATGTAGTTAATGTCAAGTATTGGATTCAGAATTTCTACTGTGAAAAACTTGATGCTACGCTTCAAAGGTAAGACACACTCTCTCTCATTTCCCATGAGTTACAGTTTTACTGTAATTGCAAATAATCCACTTCACTTGACACTAAATTAATTATTTTGGTCTATTCCACTTCATTTGGCACAATTTTTTTTTATCAATTAGAGTAATGAACAAGTATTAATGAAAAATTTAATAGTCTTAAGTAAGTACAATATGTCACAGTAAGGATTATGAAACTAAGGTAGCTTTGTAAAATCTCCCACTCATTATATATGTTTTTGTCAGTGTTCTAAAAGACCCCGCCTAAGGGCGTCTAGGCCCCGCCTAGGCGTTAGGCCCCTCTCCAACGCCTAGTTCTAAGCCTCGCCTAGGTCCCGACTAATCCCGACTAGTCCCCGCTTAGGCGCTAGGCCCGGCTCCGCCGCCTAGCATCCGCCTAGCGCTTTTTAGAACCTTATGTTTTTCTATTTTTTTAATTTTATTATTTTTTTATGTTTGTTTTCCTGAAACTACCAGTTTTATTGTGCTACTGCTGATGAGTTAATTTAAGGATTTTAAGTCTGGTGATTAAAAAAAATCTAGATGGCGAAAAGTTATGTTTTTACAATTTTTAAAAAGAATCTGGGTACCAAATAGATGTTTATGTTCAATGCTTATTTTGTTTTTCTTTTTGATTTGGTTGCAGTTGTGAAAAAGATTGATAAAATATCAAATGAGACCAAATTTCATGACATGGGCATGCTTGAGTAAAGGTTTAGTTGCGGAGAAGGTTTTTTCAACAATGTTGGACATGGTGACATACCCGTCTTCATGATGTGCATTGGAGAAGCAGATAAAATAAAGACATTTTTTATTTTTGTATCTATCTAATAGAATTTAGATGACTTATTTATTTCTAGGATTATGTTATGAATTTCTCATGGTGACATACCGCCTTTAGTGTGTAGCTATGAGATGGTTGGGTATATATTTCACTTCTTATAATTTCTAAAACTATGTTGACTTGAGAAGAGTAGAAGTATATATTCTTTGAATTTTGTGAAAAAATGACATCTCTATGATGCTGTACTGTAGATAGTGTCTGCTCCTTGAAATGGAAAAAACTTTAGTTTCTTATTAAAGAATCTCTCTCTCTCTCTCTCTCTCCCAAAATGATCGTCTCGCTTTTTTATTGTTGGATATAAACCTAACATATTGTTTTCGTTTATTTAAATGAAATTACATATTATAGCAATAAGTAATAATAAGCCTTAATATGCTCGTCGAATCTCGACGAGTTACTCACTAGTTACTTATCAGAAGTTGAAATTGATGATACTTGAGAGTTCCATATAACTTGTTTCTTTGGAGAATCATTGGAGTGAAAAGTTCTGAATTGCAGTAGTTGAAGAGAATGATTAAGAGATTTAGAACTCAGATAGATTACACTTTCCCAGGGGCGGCCTCACCTTAACACGAGCGAGGGCCACCGCACCCAGTCAACTTTCTAAAAAAAATAAAAAAATTCCTACGCTGTAACATAAAAACGCAAAAAAGAAATAAAATCAAAAAATTAAAGCGAAAGACAGAAAAGAGGAGAAAGAGAAAGAACGGAGAACACGAACGAACACACGCACGACTCACACACACATCCGAATCCTATGGCGAAATGATGAAGAAGATATGAAAAGGGAGAAAGTTTTCTACTCTATTTTCATTTAATTTCTCGATTTCTCGCACAACACTTGCCAGTTCAATTACCGATTCTTCAAAGCACAATTGTGTAAGTTAATTTTTTTTATTTTTCTGACTCGGATCTTCTTTCTTCTTGTTCATTATAGAAATTATAAAGTAAATACTTCCATTATTCATATATTGAAGTGATTTGAGGATGAAAGTTTCTTAATTTCATTCTCAAATTTCTCCAATTATATTTAGGGTTTTTATTTGGTTTTTTTTTTTAACTGATTTTCTAAATTTTGTTGTTCAATTTCCTGATTGCAAATGTGATACCACAAGATTGTATGTATTGTTTATTTTAATTTTTCTTATTTTGACATTCTTTCATAAATTATCAAGTAGTGCATTTGGTTTATCCAGGTTTATTATGCTGATTGTAGCAAAGAGAGCATTTTTTTTAAATGAGAACCATGACTGAAGTCAGAATGCTAAAAGGCTAAGACATACAAGGGATATCAGGTAATTTTCATGTTTTTTCTATTTAAAACTAAGTATGTTTAAATGTGGTATGTCTGTTAGTTTCTTAAAAAATATTGTCAACTTTTAAATTTTAGCACTCACTAGCGAAAATTTCTGGGGCCGCCACTGCACTTTCCCAATCGTCAACGAAAACTAAGCGATTTCGTTGGCAAATTATATTCCCTTAATCAACTGTTTTTTAATTAAAATTAAGTACATATCCCGTTCAATATGCGATAATTATGTTTTACATAAAAAATACGCGTTTAATTTCATAATATTGAAAAAAGGACGTCAAAGATGAGTATCATTGAAGAGAACGAAAATTTGCGTATAATACACGTAATTGTACAAATTAACTATGCCTTAAATATAAATTTATTTTAGTAATCTTTAATTTGATATTTGTACTGATAATATAGTTTTCAAAAAAGTGTTTTACAATGTATACAAATATCTCATTTTCTTATTGTATTTGTTTCGATTTTCGTCACTTATGCTCGTTAGTAATTATTCGGCATCGAACGGGAGTAATTATGGTAAGAAATAGAAACAGAAACGGTTACCAAGTGCGACCGCAGTTTCCTTTTTTTTTTTTCTTTTTGTTTTTTGATGGCTCAAAAATTGGAAATTGGTGAGTGAATTTTGAAAGGTGTGCACATAGGTGCAAATAGCCCCACTCTTATGTACCATAAAAACTCGGTCTTCAGCCTTTTCGGCAGCAACAACGTTTCGAAGGAAGGAAGCCCTACTTCACCACCACCATCATCAGCAGCACCATTTGGATCTAGTTAGAAGGATCGGAAAGTCAAATGGCGATGGCCGCTTTGAGGAGAGAAGGCGGAAAGCGATTGGGAGCAGCCCTTCTGTCTCCTAATCCTGCCAATGTCATCAGATCTTCCCTCGCCCCTTCATCCGAGTAACATCTCCAACTCTATGCTCTTCATTTTCATCCGTAAATCTTATGTTTGCTTTTCATTTTCTGATTCTCCTTCAGTTTTTGTTAATGGATCCTCGAATTTGGTTGTTGAGTATGCTGTTGATTTAAGGGTGTTTTTTTTGTTCAATTTGTATACTCCCTCCGTCCCCGATAATATGCAAAAAGACCTCTTTTGGACCTCCCACAATAATCTGCATTTTACTAAAATGGAAATGGGACCCACTTCTCTACTCGCAACACTTTTCAAATTTACTATTCTCTCACCTCATTCTCTCTCCTATTTTACTTTTACACTCACAACCCATCACCTTTATCACTTTTTACCTAATTCCCGCACCGGCACAAAAAGTGCATACATTTGTGGGACGGAGGGAGTATTCTCTTTCCGGTGCTGAATTTAACTGATATGCATGTTTCCACTCCTAATTGGTCTCACATCTTTACTCTTTCGGGATGCCCTCGTGATGTTCTCATAGTTAATGCTCCCCCATTCCCAAAAATTAAAGATCGTCCCATTTGACAAGCCAAAATTTATAATGGGACAATATGTCTGCGAAAAACGAAGAAAGGAAGTGGGACAATCTTTTATGGGGTGGAGTATAACAATTCACATGTTTCATGACCTTGCATTGGAAAGAACAGAAATAATGATTCAATTCATGTAGACAACCCCAAAGTACTTGGGACCATGATTTAAGTTCATGTTGAGATCGAATTTGGTGTTCCCAGGCCATGTTTTTACATACCGGAAGCCAAAATAGTCCTACTTTAGGCCCTGGGTTTGTGCTTTTTGAGTAGGATGGCACGGGATGACTACACTAATTGTTCTGACCCTTACATTATACTCATTCCATCAAAAAAAGGTAAACTTCTGTAATAGCTTGTCCCCAAGTATGAATCCTGTTTCTCATATCAGAATCTAAGAGATTTGATTATTTTTTTCTACGTGTTTCTTTGTTTATTTGAAAACATACCTAAATGTTACAATTTGAATGCAATTTAAAAGGAATATATGAAGTCAAGAGTACAATATTGACAAGCTTGGATTTTCTATGGGGTACTTTTTAGGCTTTTGGGGATTAGTTAGTCATACCTCTGCATGACAACTTGTATACACTTTTAGAGTTTTGTGAATGACCAAAATATTTTGATTGCTATGAATATTGCCTACATGAAGACTTAGTATGGTGTATTCTCCTAATCAATTTAGTTTATATAAATGAATTGATGGTTATAAATGTTGGCTCTGTTACACTTGTTGTTTTCATTTGTACTCTTTGTATGTGTTTTTGTACCTTGGGTATATAAATTCTCAGTCTTTTAGCAATTACAAGACTTTGCCATCAATTAGCTAAAAACCCAGATGCCTAAAACACAAAATTTTGTTTTTAAGTCTCAAATACCCCATAATTTCCCTCCTCAAGATGTGGATCGGTTGAGGTTAGCAAAAAGAGAGGTTTCTTTGAGCGTAAAATCAGTGTTGGTGGTGGATAATGAAGTGGAATCGAGGAAAGTGAATAGTGAGTATGATGCCATTGTTATTAAGTCGGGAATTGGTATCATTGGTGGATTGGTGGCGGTGACGTAGCTGGCAGTGAAGGGATCTCAAGTTTTGGCATTGTAGAAATATGTGATTCTTGGTGAATTTTGGTGATAGAGAGTGTTTAGAAGATGATGATGAAAGCATGGGAAGCCATTATTTTTAAGAAAAAGAGGGGTTTCATTAGTTCCGTTAGGTTTTTGTTAAGTTTTGTAACATTTTTTGACCGAGTTATTGCATTGGGCAAAACGAATGCGTATTTTGATTAGAAAGGTTAAAACTGCTAAAAAAACAAGGTGGGTTAAAACCGAAGCTAGAGTATAGTACAGGGGTTCAAAATGTCGATAGGTCGAACTTCTTTAGATACATGGTGCCTCATTAAGATGTACCTGTCTGGATTTCTTTACATATCATATCAAATAGGTGACCACTTGTGACATAGAAGATAAGTGTTTAGAATCAAAAGTTGATATTGCTTTTCCAATAAAATAGCAAATGGGCTGTATCTTTAAGTTTTTGCAGAGTTACATGGCTGATTACTGGTAAAACTATACTCACTCTGCTCCAAAATAACTGTCTCATTTTGGTTTTCACAACTTTTAAGAAATGCAGTTATTACTGCAACTTAATGAGTAAAGTACCAAATTTACTATTCTTAATTGTTTCTCTTATACATTACTTCACTTTGTAGGATCAATTAATGAATGCAACAAGTTCTACTGTAAGGGTAAAGTTTTTAGTCAAATTGTGTCAAATTTTTTTACCAACTTTTAAATGACAAAAAGTCAATTATTTTGGACTAAAGAGAGCATAAATGAACAAAATATGTGTGTTGGGCACGTGTGTTTCTAGATGAAATCATAAAAGTCATTACTTATGACAGATTTTACATAGGCCCATTCATACCTTGATATAAGCTGAACAGAAATATCTCTTAGGATGAATTGCTTTCGAAGCAAACCAGAGTATAATCTTGAAAGCAGATCCTAGAACCTTTGACCTCAGAAAGGCCCATGAGCAATCTACACGTGTGTTTCTAGATGGAATCATAAAAGTCATTACTTATGTAGATTTTACATAGGCCCATTCATACCTAGATATAAGCTGAACAAAAATATCTCTTGGGATAAATTGCTTTCGAAGTACACCAGAGTATAATCTTGAAAGCAGATCCTAGAACCTTTGATTACACTCGGAAGGCCCATGAGCAATCTGCAGGGATGTTAACTGTCCAGATGGACTTTCTCCTCAGGTAAAAGACTAAACGAAAATAGGGGAGTCTGAAATTCCTGAGGCTTGGTTCGGCCTGAAATCATAAGGGAATCCAATTGAGTTCTTACGAATTCGAATATTTTGTTCGTCGGTCGGAGAAGGGAAATCACTCATTCTTAAATGTCAATAATATATATAAAATGAATATTGACACAAATATATTTACATACTCTCTTCCCCACCCCAGCTTCCGCCGAATAGTCCAATTTTTGTAAAAACTATTGCTTGAAAGGTAAAATTTGTTTATATGCAAAATTTGAACATCAAGCGATAATGAGTATCGTTGATGTCATTTTGCTTTTGGATTTCCATTTTTTGTGGGATTAAATAAAGCAACTGTTCATATGAGAGGCTGATACTCACTGAACTTTAGTTTTAGGAAGCTAACTTGTTTTAGAGCAGATTGAACACAACCTAGTTTTGTTCAATTCTTCTTTGTAATTTTCACCTTCCCGTCAAAGCAGAGTATCTTCTAGCCTCTTTCTAAGGATTTTGGTATTAGGTCATTGAGACTTGGGGTCATTGAGGATAATCTTAGTATTGCTACAATCGATTGTTAAATGATTTGAATTTGTTTGGACAATTCACCTTTCTATTTTTCATGCTTGTCTTCTGCATTGATTATTGCATTTGTATAATTGTATCTCTGATGAAGTGATCTTGGGTTGTCAGGGAACAGGTTTCTCTGGGAGTTCGCAGCATTTCAACTCAAATCGGTAAGAATGTGATCTTGTACTCTGTACAGTATTTTACAGTATATTAATCTAGTTTTCTTATGAGGTTTCTCTGCTTATGGTGTTAATAATTACCGAATGAAATGTGATCTTGTACTCTAGTTAGAAACCGAATGAAGAGTGTTAAGAACATCCAGAAAATTACCAAGGCAATGAAGATGGTTGCAGCCTCAAAGCTGCGAGCAATTCAATCTAGGACCGAAAACTCTCGTGGTCTTTGGCAGCCATTCACTGCTCTACTTGGCGACACTCCCAGTATGTTTTTCTATCACCTGGATAAGTGAAGTTTATTCGAGTTTTTTGTTTTTTTTTTTTGCTGCCTTTATCTTCAAAGTATTAGTTTCATATGAACCCTCTCACTTAACAGTTTTAACTTGGTATTTTTTTAATATTACTGAATTTCTGTTGCTATTCAACAACATTGTTCCTTCTTTTGCTTTATTTTGATAATGGTAAATCTCTTCAAATATTAGTCCCTTTAATACTACGTTGGATGATGACGAGGGGAAATCAATTTAATTTAGTCAAGTGAGGCATGATTGGAGTGGCAATTTATTCGTAGTCCATCATCAGATTTCCCTCGCGATATATACAGTTTTGAATTTGTATATGCACGCCTAACATTGGAAGATGAAAAGGTGAAAAGAATTGATTTAGTCAGTCTTGCTGGTTATATAAATATATGCACACAACCAAAAGCACAAACACATGTACAAATGCTATATGATTATTTATAATCACAATATATCTATGTGCACACACACACACACACACACACACACACATATATATATATATATATATATATATATATATATATATATATATATATATACATATATACATATATACACATTCACTTGAATAATGTATACACTCAAGTGATATTTTTTACTTTTTTTTACTGATAAAATAAGAAGATGCAATGTGATTTTTTTTATTTAATAATTCTCTCCTTTTATCAAAAAGAACAAAATTTAAAGATTACTCCCCCGTCCCACTAAAAGTTACACTTTTTACCCTTTTGGGTGTCCCTCTAAAATTACACTTCCCCGAAATGAAAACTTTAAAATACTTATTTATTCAATGGGACCCACTTGCATGCTCACACCAGCTATCCACATACTATTCCCTACCCCACTTTCTCTCTCCTGCCTCACTTTTCATACTCACAACACTTCCACTTTTTCTGAATCTACATGTCCAAAACAAAATTGTAACCTTTATTGGGATGGAGGGAATATCTGATGTATATTTGGAGTACATACATATACAATAAATTTATATGCATTTAATAGGTTTGGTGGATCTCTGTGCATTTCTCTTTAGAGTGGCACTATTCACCCCCTCATTTACTGAGTTCAGCCACCATTTAAATTTTTACAGCCATTTTTACTATATAGCCCTATATACTTCTAAGTAACCCAACCCAAACAATGCACCCATCTTTAACTAGCAGAAGAAGAAAAATAATACCTTCTTTCATGGATGAAACAACAGCCTCAAATCGGAATTACCGGCGGGAAGGCACCACCACCTCCTCCACCCCTTCCACCATCCTCTCTGATAGCCACATTATCACCAGTCATATAATTGTCGGCGTCATCTCAACTTTAAAATCCAAACCAATACCTCCTACACCGATGTGAAATCAAGCTCCTGATGCTATTGCGAGGCGGCGGATAACTTGGGTGTAGCCGAAGAGTGGTGGTGGTTGACAGGAGAAGGACGACGGCGCCATGGCTATGGGCCTGGAAGATCACAGATGCGGAGATCTGAGAATGGGGGTCCAGATGTCCTTGTCGTCAGTGTAATTTCTTAAGACACGCCTTTCATCTTCCAAGCCTGCAGACTAAGAAAAAAAGGCGTGTGCCACACTCACGAAGGACTGCCAGTGATATACTGGAGGAAGGTGGGGATGCTTAGTTATGTGTTTGTGTGTGTGAGAGGAAGATGGGGGTTATTTAGAATTAGGGTTTCTGATTAATAAGGGTAAAATAGGAAACACGGGAGTGTATAGTTTTATTTTGTGGGTGTAAAAATTGGTGGGTGTATTTAGGAAAAGAACACCTATTTGTATGCATATAATAAAAATATGTGTAAGCGGTTTTTATGTACACTTGCTTCTGTGTTCAATATGGCTAGTGCGTTTCAAGTTCCACAAGAGCACTTGTTTGCTCTTGCAATACAATAAATCCACCCCATACATATGTATATATATACATATATATATATGTGTGTGTGTGTGTGTTTCTATGTCTGTTTGTGGTGCACAGATTCGCCTAGGGGTTCTGAGCGTCTGTTTTTTAATCTGGCTAGTTAGATAATATGAATGGGATTAGGTATTCATTTTTTGTTTGCAATGCGGGAGTTACACACATTTTGAAACTTATGGAATTAAGTCTTGTTTTTTTAATGCAGGTGTTAATGTCAAGAAGAATGTCATTGTTACAATTTCCTCTGACAAAGGGTTGTGTGGAGGCATTAATTCTACTTCTGTAAAGATAAGCAAGGGAATTCACAAGTTGAACTCAGGTATTGATACATGGATACTGGATGGCTCAAGTGAAAACATTGATCAGCAATTGGAAATGTAGTTAATTGATTTCTATATTACCATAGGCCCAGATAAAGAATGCAAATATGTCATTTTGGGAGAAAAAGCAAAGGCACAGCTGATACGGGACTCCAAGAAGGACATCGAGTTATCCATGACAGAGCTACAGAAGAATTTCCTGAATTACACTCAGGTATCTCATTGTTATATATGTTTGTTATGTCTTATGATTGGCACAAATGACGGCTACCGCTAGAACCGGTATATTGGATTGTGGTAACACTAGGTATTGTCTGGTTTTTCCTCTTACAAATAGATCGTTTTGGCACTTTCTGTTGTAACAATGGCTGTATGTGGCATTTATGTTTCTGCATAGATGTTTTTGTATGCCTTTTTATCAGAGGATGATCCATGGTGGAGTGTAGTTTTGGGTTTTGTCTGCCATGATCTATGGATGGAGTACAGATAAGTTCTTCTGACGACTTGAAATATTTCAGTTAGAATAAGCATACATATCTATGCCCTTGAGTAGATGATTGGGTATATAAGATGAGTTCTTCTCATGATTTGAAAGATATTAGAATATTCATGCTTATCTATGCCCTTTGGCAGACAAATGGGTAGATGAATTACAAGTGGAGTTGCTATCGCTGCCATAGTTTATATACATATATTTAATGATTGTGGAAAGTATTGTTTGGCATGCTAATAGTTAATTAAGTATGGAAGAGAAAAACATTCCAATGTACGAATTTACGTAATCGCTGTACATATACTCCCTCTGTCCCATAATAACTTACCCACTTACTGTTCGGAACAGAATTAAGGAGAAATGTTATAAAAGTAGGTGTTATGAGTGGGTAGGAGAGAGAAAGTGGGGTAAGAAATAGTAAGTGGATAGTTGTTGTGAGTATAACAAATGGGCCATGGTGAGTATAATAATAATAAATCATGTAAGGAAGTGTTACATACCAATGGGACGCCCAATTTGGCAAAGTGGGTAAGTTGTTAAGGGGCGGAGGGAGTATACAAGACTATACTTCATTGTAGAAAATAAAGATTAGATTCATAGTTGTTAAATATCCCGATACGCGATACGTATCGGTGATACGATACGCGATACGTATGGTTTCGATACGTATCGCATAGGGTGTATCGATATTCCCTCCGTATCGTGTGTATCCTACGATACGCGTATCGTATCGTGCGTATCGCCGATACGGCCGATACGGGCGATACAGTTAAAAAGGGCTTGGGTCGGGTCTGGGCCGGGTTTGGGTCAGATTTGGGTCGGGTTTAGGGTTGGACAATTTATAAATCGGACACAGACGAGTCACGACGATTCAAAAATTGAGCTCGTCCTCGGTCAATTTCCTTTCCTCCGTCGTCGCTTCTTCTTCCTCCTCCTTCATCGCCGTCGCCCCTTCTTCGACCGCCGAACGCCGGGCGTCCTCTTCACCGTCGGTTACACCTGGTTCTGTTCTCTCTCCATCGTCATCCTTGTCCCCGCCGACATTTGGGCCGTAAGTTTCCATTTCTTTCTCTCTAATTTTATTTTGACTTGTCTCTATTTTATTTTGACCTATGATTTTATATGTATTTTTTTTTTGATAAGAAAAGATATCTGGCCGTAGGTTTTTTTGGGATTAAAATTGAATGTTTATTAAATATTAATCACTGTGTTGATTCACTTGTTTATAATATATTTAGGTTCTTGAAAAATATCATTTTTTTGAATATATTTGTTGTTTTTTTTTAATATTTAGGTTCTTGAAAAATGGGAAAAAAGAAAGAAGATATTGTTTACTTTATTTTTGATATTCTTTAGAGTATTTGAATTTTTTTGTCATTGTGTTCCGTATCTCCGATACAATACACGATACGATACCCGATACGATATTTAGGGTCTCCGATACGCGATACGATACACGATATGACAACTATGATTAGATTTATATTTTACGTCTTTCTCCCTTTTCTTTGCTCTTTGCTTCTCAGCTGTTTAATACCAAGGCTGAGTTGAGTTGGTTTTTCAAATTGTTACCTCGCAGGTTTCTGTTATAGCTGATGACATCCTAAAGAATGTAGAGTTTGATGCATTGAGGATTGTTTTCAACAAGTTCCATTCTGTTGTTCAATTTATTCCAACTACCTCAACTGTGTTGTCACCCGAGGTAACAGAATACTTCAATTTATAAGTTGATGCAATCTCATTTCTGTTTTACGTGATGAGTTATGTCCATGAAGGTTGTTGAGAGAGAAGCTGAAGCTGGTGGCAAGCTTGGTGAACTAGATTCCTATGAGATTGAAGGGGGCGAGACAAAGTCAGAGGTTTTGCAGAATCTTGCGGAATTCCAGTTTTCTTGTGTATGTCCTACAATATCAACTTAAGTGATATTAATTTGAACTTGCTGATACTTGTATAGTGAGAAATTTTTTCGTAATGTGATGTCTGATTTTTGCTCGCAATTTAGATGGTCAGACCAGTGGGTCTTGAAGAGGTTCTCGCTGAACAACCTTCTTAGATTGGAAGTCCAGGCATTGGCTGCATTGTCTGATACAATTTTTTTCATAATTAATCTCAGGTGATGTTCAATGCTGTTTTGGAGAATGCTTGTAGTGAACAAGGAGCAAGAATGTCTGCTATGGACAGCTCTAGCAGAAACGCTGGTGAAATGCTTGATCGCCTCACTCTTACTTATAACAGGTCTCTCTCTCTCTCTCTCTCTCTCTCTCTCTCTCTCTCTCTCTCTCTCTTACACGTGTGTACACGCACGGCACACACACAGAGTTGTAATGCTCCTTATCTTCACTCCCTTAATCATATATCTGACCTATTTCCGTGATTTGTGATGGATCAGAACTCGTCAAGCATCAATCACTACAGAGCTTATCGAAATCATATCTGGAGCATCTGCCCTGGAGGGCTAGTTGCACCACATGTTGTGTTACTCTTGCTGACGTTGACGAAATAAAATCTTACTCGGGTGATATATTTGCACGTTGGTGATACCTTTTGCAAATTTTTTTTTATTTTTTTTGTGTTATTTTAATAATCAGCCCTTTTCAATGCTTTGGTGCTTTGAAGATTCCTTAAAAGGTGTTGAAATTATTTTGCTTTTCAGCCGGTTTATGTATGGCTTTCAAGTTAAACAATTAAAGGTTGAATGCGCAGAGAGTTTTAGTACAGAACATTGCAGACTTGTTGTTTCGAATGTCTTAGAACGAACAATGGCCTTTTTGATAGCTTCACTGCTGGTGGTTAGAAACAGAAAACCATATCAAACCCATCTCTACTATAATCACTATACCAATTTCAGAATCTCTGACCAAAGAAATTGAATTCTAGAAAATCAAATTCCCATCTCTCCCTCTGGTACCATCATTGCCGCCTCCTTCAAATCTGGAAATTTCCATCTGCCACCATTATTACCACCGCCATTGTTGGTACCGTTTTGAATTTGAAGGAGGAATGATTGGAGCTAACCAACATGGGTGTTCAGTCGGAGTTGTAGAAAAAAGGGGTTGATTTCTTGAGCTATAACTTCGACTGGATGAGCAGAGAATTATGGTGGGTTGGAGCCGGCCATACATGGAATTTGTCTAGAAATTGAAGCCTACCCATTTTGTTTATTTTGGATGTCACAAATTGTGGAAGAGTGGGGGTTTGATTGGAGTTGCAGAAGAAAGGTTGAAGTCAGTTGGATGGAGGGGATGGTGGTGAAGGGGAAGACTGGTTACGGAAGAAAGGTATTAACGTGGATGGTATTAATTAGACGAAAGGAGAATACTCCACTTTCGGATTTAACAGAGTAAACACTCAATTTTCATTAATCAAAAACTAAGTTATTTTAAGACATAAAGATGTTTAAATACTCTCCTAAAACCCTAAAACGAAATAGCAAAGAAAGTATCAAAATACTCCTAAATTAATTAAACGAAAACAGCAGCAATTAAACATCAGCAAACTTCAGCAATTCTGCCCGACAATTGAGGCGCCCGCCTGGATATTTTGAGGCGCCCGCCTCGAGTGCAGAGACTTGGCTTTGATGTTCGCCAAGTGAGGTGCCCGCCTGGGTGGGAACGGGGCGGCCGCCTGGAGCCCAGCCTCGAGTCTTGAGCATCAGTAGTTTGCTCAGCCTCAGCAGCAACCCTTCAGCATCTTGCTAAGCCTCAGCACAACCCTTCTCTCTTCACCTGCGACTGCATCATTATCAAAAACTGCCTCTTCTCAAATCCTAACATAACTATAAATACTAATTAAAAAAACCCTAATGAAAATCCTAGGACACTTTTTAATTGAAAGGACTAAAACACCTTTAATTAACAATTCATTAAAACATTAAAAATCCTAAAATTTAAAGCCCAAAAACACTCAACACACTGAAGCCCAGCCCCAGCCAGTTTGTTTCTGTTCTCACCTAGCTCCCAGGCGCCCGCCTGGCTTCCAGCCTCCGCCTGCTTCTGTTTCAACCTCTGTTTCAACCTGCATCATTAGTGTAACAAAGTGCCAAGGTAAAAAAGTGTCAATGCATGTATATTAAGTGCCAGTGTAAAAAGTGTCGGTGTTAGTGTAACAAAGTGCCAGTGTAAAAAAGTGTCAGTGCATATATTAAGTGTCAGTGTATAAAAGTGTCAGTGCTAATGTAACAAAGTGCCAGTGTAAAAAAATATCAGTGTTAGTGTTATTAAGTGCCAGTGTAAAACACATTTTTCCTAAACTTAGAAAAAAAACTTGTTTTGTGTAAGACCAACTCATGGAAGAAAAGTAATTATCATTGTGTTTATTTTACTTAGTTAATCTTTTTATTATAGTAAATAATAAGGTAATTATTTATTTATTTATGATGAAATTTATATATATTTGCATTTTAATAAATTAATTATGCTTAAAATATTAAATATTTAAATGATGTACGAAAATTATTTAACTATAAAGTTTGATTTTTTTTTTTTTATAGATGTTTTTTAATTTATTATCTTTTAAAATAAATTATTTAGAAAATAAATTTCCTATTTTTGTACATCATTTAAATATTTAATATTTATGTATATTTTTGAACAACATTTAACTATTGGTTAGTTTTTTTTTTTTTTTTTTTTTTTTTTTTTTTGGAGGTTGGTTTGGGGGTTTGGAGAAGGGGATGGGGTTGGGTGTAATATTTGAGAAAGAGATATTTTTCATTTTGTCTCTCATTTTCAAAATCAGACATTTAACCCCTTAATAATTAAATCAACTTCAAACTAGCCAATCCGTCTGTCACACATGCACATCACATGACAACTTAACAAAATTTCCAACGAATTTTGTTAAAAAGCCATAAATTGGCCAAAATATTGTACTTTGAGCCTTATTTTGGCCAAAAACAAAAAAAGTAAGGGTCCATTCTAGTAACGTTCTATGTAATTCTGGCCATATTTTGTCATTTTCCATTTGTTTGGATATCCTCGGGACGGAAGGGATCGAACCTTATCTTTGGAGCATACAAATTTTCATTTTTCTTTTTCCTCCTTTTCCTTTTTTAGTTAGGAAGGCAAAATTACTAGCAACTGTTATAAAAAAAAAAAAAAAAAACTATTTTTTTTCTAAGACTGGGAAAAATCGGATTTTCTATAGCTTTAAAACTAGCTCTTATTCCCCTGAGGCCCCTTAAAATTTACCCAATTCTTATAGTAGACAAACTATTTCATCTTCCTCTCGGGTCCACACATAAGAATATATATTCCCCTAATTCCCCTAAGCCCCCCATTAGTTATATGAAATAATGAAAATCCCAAACTACTCTTCCTACTCGAACCATAAAATTATGTATCATCAATCTCTCTCTCATTTTCAACTTTTCCCCCTCTCTACACATCCCCCCTCTCTACCATCCTCCGACCGAATCGCCGGTCCTATTCCTACTGATAGAGGATTTCTCCCTTTTATTGAATTACCTATCAAGTGTACTAGTTTATCAATGTATTAATATGCTTACTTGCAAGGGTCAAATTCACAGGGACTCGTGTGAAATAAATATATTTTATTAGTGTGAAAAGTAACTAAAAATAGGGGTTTTGCTTGACCAATTATTAATCTAATAAAGCAAAATAAAACAAGTAAGGATAATAAGAAAGCAATGATTCATGTATTGGGGATAATAAAAATTATCACTTTATGCTATTTATATCATGTAAAAAGGAATCAGTCTCATTCAAGGGTTCATTAATAAAAATATAGAGTTAAAATGTTAATATCTACCGTGAGTCGATTATAACATTAAAACCCTAATATCTCTATCTTGTTTATGTCTCCGTGAAGTCGATATAAACATTCAAGAGATTCAATTTAAATCATAAGAACATTAGAACCTAAATTTGTTGATTTTCGTGAAGTCATCAATCGAATCTAATCTTCTCAACAATGGTCAATGTATAAACTATCTATGTGAATGCAATGTTTATACCCAAATAGATTCAAAGGTCAAAATCATCTTAACATACAATTGAAGCATATGAATGATCTTGAAGAATGTTGAGAAGAACAAGAATGAGAGAGAGAGAGAGAGAGAGAGAGAGAGAGAGAGAGAGAGAGAGGAAGAATTAAATCAATAGCATAAAAATCAAATTGTTACATACCCAATCCACGAATTAAGATTTTAGTCGCGAAGGGCCAATAAAGCAAAATAATAAAAAATTGAATATTGTCTTCAAATAATCAAAAACCCTAACCTAATATGTAAGAGGTGATAAGATAGAAGAGATGCAAAAATATGGCTAGAGGTATTGTTTACATATTAGGGTGAAAGAGGAGGGTCAAAATTAGAAAACGGGAGTCAAAAACCAAGTTTGAAGAGGATTTCGGAAAACTGCTGCGTAGGCCCGCCCCCTTTATTGGGGGAGGCCGCACCCAATTTCCAGCAACTTTTCATGGTTTCTTCCTTTTGGGAGCGGGCATTCCCCTTCCTCTGGTGTGTGCACACCCCGTGATTCGTCGGCTTGTACATTTCTCGGCAAACTTTTGGAGGTAATAACTTATTCATATTGACTCCGATTGAGATGTGTCACATATCGTTGGAAAGCTTTCGATGATTAGTATCTAATGGTAATGATTTCTCAGGTCATATTTCACTTTGTCCTTCTGTAATTTCTATTCTTCCCTTCTTTGGCACTCCGTTATCTATCGTTCCTTTTCAAATCCTTTTTTATCATATTTCGAGATTTTCTCCTTCCATTTCCTGTACTAATAAACACACCAAAACCCGTCAAAAATACCCAAGGTTAAGCATAAAATAGGTTTAAAGATATATCATTTGAATGAGTGAAAACACATTCATTAAATACAGCCAAACTTATCTTTTGCTCGTACTCGAGTAAAACAAATTAATAAACAAAATAAAACTACTAACTAAACAAAAACAAAAGAAAATATTTTTGGGATTTTTCAAATCATATAATAAGTTGTTGGCCATTCAAGTATCAGATCTTTACAACACACCTAATCTACAAGTATTATCATGAACATGGAATTATATTTACATAGATACATCTAATTTACAATTCTCCACCACAATATGATATTATGAATGAATAAATGGAGATCACTGTTACCAAAGTAAGATAGTTTATAGGGTCACTTGTGTCATGCTCTAAATCAAAGATAATAAGATAAATTTCTGTATAAGGACATTGATATGTATGTTTAAACACAACTGTCAATCTGGCTGCTATTTAGGGATCAAATATAGATTTATGGATTGTAATGTATCGCCCAATTGTGGGCTAGGTTTACGGTTACGATCTAAGATAAGGATATACGAATTCAAGTTAGTGAAACTCAGAAATCTTCAACATAATCCTCACTTTGAATTAATCTTTCTGCTCCATGCCAACCCATTGAATCAACCCCCAAACTTATGATTTTGCATACTTTCACTTGGGGTTGATCACTTTTTTTTTCCTTTGGTCACTTTCCACTTTAACACAAGAGAGGGCAAGGCTTTTTCAGCTTTTTCTGTTCTTTTGTTTTGCACATATATATCACGAATAACATATATTTAATATTTTGCTCAAGCCCCTCTTTTCAATACATAACATAACCCTTTTCTTTCTTTTCATTGACTACTTTTCACTCAACCATTTCCAAACATAACCCACAAATTACATTCATTCCCTAGTTTCACTTTCTTGAAAATGAAAATGTGAAAAAATAGTGTATAAGTTTAAATGGTAAGATATTGTAGGTACAAAAGAAGGCGAATGGTGGTCTAAGATAACCACCCACTTTATGAGAGATTCCATTTTTTTTAAAACTCAAAAGGGGTTCTAACAGAAAATTTATAAGTGACTAGAAAGTTAAAAGCTCACAAACAAGTAGGGTTCAAAGAAAATAGCCAAAAAATGACTTATCGAATAGCCTAATTAATATGTTATTGACAGTCATGCAAACATGTTCTAGGGATCCCGAGAATGCCACAGTGATCCTATAAAGGTCTCCTAAATTGATAACAATGATCGAGAAAAATAAATGGAAGTGAAAGGTGAATTAATCATACTTTACATGTTTTAATGCAATTATATCCCCATATTTATAATAACACTCAAGATTTTTAATTAAAGCACCCTCAAATCATCATCGAATTTAGCCAACATCCAAAAATATAAAAAGAACAAAAAAATTTAAAATTTTCTATTTTTTTTAGGGTGACACTATATACACTCCCTTATAAACCCACAAACTCAGAAAGATATCTACCCCAAACTCAAAACATATATATTCTTATAGCAAAGAGAACTAAAACATGTATTGGGTTCAAAAGATGATATGACACAACAAAACAAATAAAATAAAGCAATAAAACGTACATACGTGGGTTGCCTGCCAATGAGCCCATTTGTTTAAGGTCGTTAACCCGACCGTAGCCACAATGGGGATTGGAGGTGGACATCTTCTCTTTGCCATTAGTTTTTCTTTCCTTGACCTACCTCATAGTTTCGTAGGCACAAACACCCATGACTTTCCACATGTAAGTACCATTTTTAATTAGCTCGGGCGGAGCCCAAGGAATTTTAGGAGCCTCTTTCTTGGCCTTATTATTTTTCTTCTTTTTCATGGGGGTCTCTCGCACAAACTCATTTGGTGCCTTGGTTTCAAAGACATCAAGCACCTTATCTTTCTCAATAGAAATTTCAGAGAAGCTATGTTGATCATCAATGTTAGCAATAAAAGAATCAAAAGTATCAAGAAAATAGCATTCCTCTACTTTAGCACATGAATCATTATTTTCAGATTTTAGAGAAATGAACGATTTTAATTTTGAGATCGACTCCTTATGGGGTCGGTCTAGGGGGTGATATGGTCTATCACTCGAAAAGTGTTTGTCAGCCTTGTTGTTACTAGCCATAGCATGGACCTCCGCTTTATCCCTAGGATTCTCACCATCACTCTTATCTAATTTAGTATACTCATTCTCCTCAATGTCATATAAGGACTCACAATCTCCCCCCTCATCATCCATGGGGTATTTCATCATCTCATAAACCAAGATCTCAATCCTCTCGTCCGCAATCATCATGGACAATTTCCCACTCCCTACATTAATGATAGTATTAGTTGTGGCCATGAATGGACATCTTAGCAAAATAGGAGGCTCTACACTTCCTCCATTAACCATATCCATCACAACAAAGTCAACGGGGACAATCAAGGTCCCTACTTGAACTAGTACATCCTCCACAATGCCCATTGGTCTCCTAATAGAATGATCCGCTAAATGGAGGGTCATTGTGGTGGGCTTCAACGACAAGCCCAATTTCAAGTATGTGGAGTATGGCAATAAATTAATGCTAGCACCAAGGTCTAACATCGCCTACACCTCACTAGAATCCCCCATAGTAATAGAAATTATGAAACTTCCGGGGTCCTTTAGTTTCGATGGGAGGTCTTGTCACTTTTTCCCATGATCAACATCTCATTCTTTTCGTACCTATGCTTTTTAGAGTTTAATTCTTTGAAAAATTTTGCATAGGCCGGAATGTTTTTAATCACATTAAGCAAAGGGAGATTTATGCTAACCTTGGAGAACATCTTCGTTAACTCCTTCATTTGATGCTCTATCTTATGTCTCAGCAATCGACCGGGAAAGGGAACCGGTGATACATATGGCTTGGGGGTACATAAGTAGCTTTCCCCTACTTCATGTGTACTCTTTTCAGCATCTTTTTCAGAAATAGGAAGGGGAGGGGGAAGAAGATGAAGGATAACTTACCTCATTACTTACCACTTTGTCATTCCGTAGTGTGGATATAGCCATAGCTTGATGTGCTTGGCTCAGAAATTTTTCGGGCTTGTGACTTTGAAGGGCTTCAGCAATTTTCCCTATTTGAGTTTCAAGCTTTTTAATGGCGGCATTTTATTGCCTTGATTCTTGTTGCTCCAACTTCATTCTTTCCAATGCCTCTTCCCACTGCTCTTTCCTAGTCTCAAACTGCCCTTGGGGTGGTGGAGTATGTAGGGGTTTGTTTTGATTACCTTGGTTTCCTCCCCATGAAAAGTTGGGATGATTCCTCCACCCAGGATTGTAGGTGTTGCTATATGGGTTGTTTGCGGAGGCCTTAGGTTGTATCTATTAAGTGCATGTACCTGCACATCATTAGCAATAAACTGTGCACCAATAGGACAAAAGTTAGTAGAATGAGTATGAAGACCAAAAATAGAATAAGCATCTTACACAACATTAGCACCAATAGAGGTGCCTTTAGCATTAAACATATCAATTAATTGAGATACTTGCTGGGCCAAATTATCATTAGTCTCTAACTCATGAACTCCCCTAGCCTTACTCCTTGTACTCTTTTGTTGGGAATTAGCACCCAACATTTCAAACAAAGCATGAGTCTATTGGGGGGTTTTGGCTCCTAGTGTGCCCCCTCTGCATTATCAACCATGGCTTGATTTATCAACCATGGCTTGATTGACATGATTCAAGCATCATAAAAAGTTTGATTTAATAATGGCAAAGGAAAATTGTGATGGGAACATTGCACTAACATTATTTTAAATCGGTCTCAAGCCTCATGAAAAGGCTCACCTACATCTTGGGCAAATCCAATAATCTTTTGCCTCATATTAGCTAATGTGGGATGGGGATAATATTTGTGTAGAAACACATCATGCAATTGGTCCCATGTGCTAATGCTTCTCGGTGTCAACATCATAAACTATGTCTTGGCCGCCCCTTTTAGAGTACAAGGGAAGCAGTGTAGTCTAATTTGCTCATCGGTTACACCTACTTTGCCCGTAAAGTGAGATACGATCATCATGTACTCACGCAATAAAGTCAAAGAGTCTTCGACCGTTAGGCCTTGATAAATGGGAAACATATTAAAATATTGACCATTGACTTCAAAGTTCTTTGCTTCTTCAGTTAATACAATACAAGAAATAGAAGCATCGACTTTAGGACGATAGAAGTCTTGCATAGTTTGAGCCGGTGGGATTGTCATTGCGGCTTTTTCCTCTACTACCCCGGTGGTAGAATGATTTAGGTTACTTTCGATGGGATTGCCCTATTTTAATTCTAGTTCTTTCAAACGCCGACCTAATTTATCAATGTCTTCGTTCAATGGCTCCAAGGTAGAAGTCAAGGAACGTCGACCAAGCATACACTAACAAAATTAACTTGTTCGTAACACAAGTCTCCGACAACGGCGCCAAAAACAAGAAGGGGGATTTATCCCTCTTATTAAATTACCTACCAAGTGTACTATTTTATCACTTTAGTAATATGCTTAATTGCAAAAGTCGAATACACAGGGACTCGTGTGGAACAAGTATATTTTATTAGTGTAGAAAAGTAACCAAAAATGGGGGTTTTGATTAAGCAATTATTAATATAATAAAGCAAAATAAAACAAGTAAAAATAACAAGGAAGCAAGGATTTATGGATTGGGGATTATAACAATTATCACTTTATACTATTTAAATCATGTAAAAATGAATCAATCTCATTCAAGGGTTCGTTCACAAAAATATAGAGTTAAAATGTTAATATTATTCGTGAAGTCGATTATAACATTAAAACCTTAATATCTCTATCTTGTTTATATCTTCCGTGAAGACGATATAAATATTCAAGATATTCAATTCAAATCATAAGAATATTATAACCTAGATTCATTGATTTTCATGAATTCATCAATTGAATCTAATCTTCTCAACAATGGTCGATATATAAACTATCTATGTGAATGCAATGGTTTATACCCAAATAGATTCAATGGTCAAAAGCATCTTAATATACAATTGAAGCTTATAAATGATCTTTAAAAATGTCATAGAAAAACAAGAATGAGAGAGAGATATAAATAATTAAATCAATAACATAAATATCCAATTGTTACTTACCTAATACACGAATCAAGATTTTAGCCGCGAATGACCATTAAAACAAAATAATAAAAACCTTTAATCTTGTTTTCAAATAATTAAAAACCCTAATCTAATATGTAAGAGGTGATAAGAGAGAAGAAGAGATACAAAAATATGGATAGAGGTGTTGTTTATATAATAGGGTGAGAAAGCAAGGTCAAAATTAGGAAACGGAAGTCAAAAACCAAGTACGAATAGAATTCTAGAAAACTGTTGCGTGGGGGGAGGTGGCGCTCCCCTTTATTGGGGGCGGCCCCACCCAATTTCCAGCAACTTTTCATGGTTTCTGCCTTTTTGGGAGCAGGCGCTCCCCTCCCTCGGGTGCGTGCGCTCTCCGTGATTCGTCGACTATTACATTACTCAGCAAACTTCTGAAGGTAATAACTTTTTAATACGGACTTCGATTGAGATGTGCGACATATCGTTGGAAAGCTCTCGACACAAGTACTATCCAATGGTAAAGATTGCTAAGGTCATCTTTCACTTTGTCCTTCAGTAATTTCTATTCTTTCCTCATTTGCTACTCCGTTATCGATCGTTCCTTTTCGAATATTTTTTTTATCATATTTCGGGAATTTCTCCTTCCATTCCCTATACTAATAAACACTTAAAAAAAAAAACCATAAAAAATACCCCAAGGTTGAATATAAAATAGGTCTAAAGATATATCATTTGGATTTGGATGAGTGAAAACACATCCATCACCTACCCCTTTCTTCCTGCTGTCCACCGCCGCCCTCATCAGCACTGTTCATTCTTTGGCTGAAATCCCGCTCCTCTCTCCGTTTTTCTCCTCCGGCCACTGATACAATAACATGACCGCCATCTTCGCCGGAAATCGTCTTCATCAATCCAGAACAGTCTGAATATGGTAAATCTCTCCGCTGGTCTTCTCCGATCATCTCCCTCTTCATGCTCGTCCCCACCTCCTCTCATATGCCCTCACAAATACCATCATCTGGTTCTCCTGCTATTCCTAACCTCACATTAATTTTATTTTTTCTTGATTTTTATTGAGATAAAGTGTAAACTGCTTTTGGTGATTTTTGTGATTGAATATGAGTTTGAATGGACATGATTTGGTGTCTGAATGCAAATGGGTAAACGTTGTTGGGTGTTTTTTTTCTCCGGCTATCAGACTTATTTTTGGGCTCTGATAGTTGACTATCAGAGTGTTTTGTAATCTACAATTTGGTGATCACTGATAGATTTTTTAGCAGAGTGCGGGAAATTAATGAGGCTGGGGTATTTTTGTCCTAGGGGCCTTAGAGAAATTGGGAAAGTGCCTCACCTTAATGTTAGGCCAAGGCACCTTCAAGGAATTGTTTCTTAAAACTAGCATACTGATTTGCACTTAAAGCAGCTAGATTACTATCTTTGTTTGTAGTGCAAATATGACCGGTTTTAAAGCTCTAAAAATATTTATTTTTCCTATTGCTTAGAAAAAACACGTTATTTTTTTCACAAGATTTTGTGCAAAGTTATAATTAATCTGAATGTGATCCAACCAAAGACACATTGTACTGGATCAAAGGTTATACAAAGTGAGGTAATGTATATATAAAATATGCAGTAACCCTCGGGGAGAGAGAGGGAGAGAGAGAGAGAGAGAGAGAGAGAGTTGTTTACAAAGTATTTGAAACAAATGACAGAAGTGTAGTTACATACATGATAGTATGATTTAGTTTGATGAAGAATGGTCAAATCCTGGAAGGAATCATGGGGATGCTATTCTGTAGGTAGGCACTAGCAGCTGCTACTCCACTTCCAAGCTTGACAGGGTACCCTACATCCTTAAGTATCATTTCCACTCCTGCAAGACAACCAAGTAGTTGCAACTGGTTGCAACACACACAATTTCACAACCCCATTATTAGTTTCATGGATATATTGATACAAATATTTCACCAACTACACATTTAAGCTTTTGATATTTTCCGTCATCTACATAAATAAACAAAGACCGCGGAAAATAAGCATTACCTCATTTAAGTTGCCAAGATGTCCTATTCTGAACACCTTTCCTGCTACTTTGTTGAGCCCCAGACCTAAGCTCAGGTTATACCTCTTCCCTGTGTTACCCGGACTCTTCAAATATGTTGAAGTACCCGTGTCCGACACGTATCGTGTCCGACAAGACACCCCGACACCCGCATTTTCATTCGGATACAACAAGAAAAATTAAAAAGAAAATAAGGAGTGAGTTGACTTCATTTATAAAAATTTTACAAGTTTTAATGTTGTTTTACTTAATTATACATTATATCTTAGCAAAAAAAAGAGTGAGTTGACTTCATTTATAAGTAAAGTATATAAATAGACTCAATGTATTTTGTTATTAACGTATCCCCGTACCCGTATCCTAATTTTAGGACAGTGTCCCCGTGTCCAATTTTTTGAGGAAAAGTGAATCCGACACTAGGATCCGTACCCGTATCGGATACCCGATCCCGAGTCCAGGTAACATAGCCTCTTCCACCCCATTCTCACAATTTCAGAACTATCAATATATGGAGGTACAACCACCGCAGTTACTGTGTCACTAAACCATTCCTCCTTTTGGGTGCAGTTCTTTAATCCCCATGCTTCTACAGCAAGCCTGCACGTTCAAGTAGTAACAAAGAAAATGATTTTTTTTTTTTTTTTTGAAGAACCTCAGTTTCTATAGGCCAAATATATTGTTTAGTGACAAAAAGATGAAATAAGCTCAACATGAAGAAAAAGAAAGATGCTTGCCTCGTAGCTTTGGCAAGTCGAGTGTGCCTTGCAATGACATTGTCCAACCCTTCCTCAAAAATGAGGTCAAGAGCTGCTCTTAGGCCATATAAAAGTTGGATCGAAGGTGTGTAAGGCCAATAAGTTCCCAACTTGTAGAATTTTAAGTAATCTTTCCAGTCAAAGAAAACCCTCACAGATTTTGCAGTTTTGGTGGCCTCCAGAGCTTTAGGGCTTGCACACACAATACCCAAACCAGTGGGGAGGGAAAGAGCTTTCTGGGAGCCGGTTAAGGCCACATCTACACCCCATTCATCCATGCGGAAATCAAGTGCACATATGGAGGACACCCCATCGACAAGAAAGAGTGCCGGATGCTGGTAATGGTCTGAAAGACAAATAAAAAATGAAAAGCCACATCTCTTAGATGCAAAGATGTTCAAGTTGAACAATAAAGAAAAGGAGGGTACATAGTGATAAAGCTTACTCCCTCCGTCCCATACTAATGGTTACTAAAATTGAATGCAAGGGAAAAAAGTATGTGTTGTGAGTACGAAAAATAAGTAGAAGAGAAAAAGAGGGGTAGGAAGATCTTTGTTGTGAGTGTGGCAAGTGAGTCGTATTGACATTTTGGGATAGTAATTAAAAGTATGGGACGCCCAAAAGAGAAATAAGTAACCAATAGCATGAGACGGAGGAGTATACAAATAATGTATGCAGAAAAAAACAAGTGCTCTGCTCACCGAGTAGTTTTCTTACAGTAGCCAAGTTGTTGGTAACTCCAGTTGCAGTCTCATTGTGCACAATGCAGATGGCCTTAATAGTATGTACAGTATCTGCTGCAAGCTTTGATGCCAAAACATCAAGATTAGCACCCTCACCCCAATCACTTTCCACCACATCAACGTTAAAGTTGAGGCGTTGCTGTTGGTCAATCCACAGCAAACTAAATTGTCCAATCAGGAAAGATACAATTCGATCTCCAGGAGACAGCGTGTTTGTTAGAGCACTCTCCCACGCACCAGTACCTGTAAAAACAGAAATTTCATTTACAAAAAAAAAAAAAAAACGATGAAGGAAGAGTTGTAATATTCATCTACAAATGCCTAAGGAACTTACCCGCACATATTTACACTTTCTGTTCATGTTATGGTAGTAATCAATGAAAGATAATAAAGGGTGCAACTTGTATTAAAACAGCACCTGTTGTTGGGAAAAGAAATGGGGTTCCAGAGGTTGTCTTGAAAATCTTTTTTACATCCTCAATTAACGTTTTTGTCATTGTCGGGATGGCAGGAGACCGATAATCCTCATTGTTCCGATTCATTGCGCGAAGGACCTGCTCCGGGATATTGACTGGACCAGGAACAAAGAGATGGTTCCTGCCAGGTGCATAAACATTGTCCATCTTCCCAGCTCAAACTTTTGTTCAAACCTTAACTAGAAAAATCACCCCACAAAATCAATAGCCAGCTCACTTTAAATCAACTAGTGTCTAATATGTGAAGATTTAATTTCCTTCTTCACATCAGAATGTTATTAGAGGTGAAATGGATGGAAAACACCAGTTTTATCAACACAACCAGATATACTATGTGCAAAGATGACAACACCACTCAGTTTGGCTTTAAAAAATCCCAAAAAAAAATAACCAATTTTTTTTCTTCAGATTTGCTCTTGATCAAGAGCAAATTCGTTTTTTAATTTTTGGGATTGAGGAGTAACAAAATATTTTTGATAGTTGTTGGTTCTATATCTAGGGCAGGGGCAAGGGTTGAGAAGAAGAAATTAAAAGCATAAATATAACCAAAAAGAAGAAAAAAATTCAGGGATGGATGGATATACATAAGTAAGTGAAAGTAGAGAGGTGAAGATGACCAAAGATGAAGAAGAGAGGGTATAAATCAATTGATTAATTTTTAGAAGATGAAGAATTTGGTGGATTGGAAATGGGAGGGAACAAGTACCTTAGCCGCCGGCCGCCCTCCTAACAAAACAAACGCCTTCCTAAAAACACAACCACCCCAAAAATGTGAAAGCTTCATATTTATAAGAGCGCGGGATAACCAATCAACGTTACATGTGGGTCCCCCCCCCCCTGGACTAGATAAGAGTCCTTTTGTGTGTGTTTGCTCCAATCCTACTATCCTGCTTTACAACCAATTTAGTACTACTCCCTCCGCCCTATCCAAAGTGATTAATGCAGACTAACAAAAAGTAAATATTGCAAGTATGAAAAATAAAGTATGAGAGAGAAAATGGATATAGAGTTTTTGTTGTGACAATGACAAGTGAATCAATTATCCATTTAAATTTAAAGTAATAAAGCAACTAAAAACCTTATTATTATTGGACATATCTAAAAAGAAAGTAGGGGTACGGAGGAAGTATCATATTACTCCCTTCGTCCCCATTTAAGATCCTTGCGTTTTTTTAGTTTGTCCCGTAATGAGGTTTTTAATTTTTTTTTCGGCTGTCCCATTTAAAGTTAAACACCATAGTTGACTTCATCTTCCATTCCAAAAGCTTTGACATAATCTAGTAAATGGGAACGGAGACAAATACTCCCTCCGTCTCGCTACAATGTGCACACTTACTATTTGCACGCAAATTAAGAAAAAAGTTAGTGGAGTAAGTGTTGGAGTATGAAAAGTGAGATTGGAGAGAGAGAGTGGGGTAGTAAATTGTAACGGTCAAGTTTAACTGAAGGGTAAAAGCGTCTTATGGTTTGGATTAGTTGGGGTAAATTGGTATTATTACATCAATTGGGAGCACGTGATTAGCTCATGAGCTGTGTTGCCGTTGTGAGATCGTTAAAAACTTGGACCAATCATATGGCTGGCATGTGCAGGAAGGTTGGAGAAGGATTCTCAAGGATATACACTGAATTTGGAACAGGGAGAGGTGTGGATTGGTATTTGTTATTTCGTATTCTTCATTTCCATAGGAGTAGTAGTAATATAGTGCTGTAGTGAAGCTATCTTAATTGTAGCATTTGATTCTTGTTAAGCTACCATCAATCAAAGCCAGTTCAATTTTCCATATTATCCTTGTTGTATTGTTGGGCTGTTACAAATTGGTATCAGAGCAGGTCTTTCCTTGGCCTACTTCTGCATATTAATGGCGGACGGAACGAGATGGAAGGAGATAGAGAGAAGAATGGATGCTCAGGACAACGCATAGATGAATTTGGGGAGAAATTGACTCAGGGGTTACAACAAAATGAGAGCAAATTTGAGGAAATCAGGGCCATGCTAGAAACAATGGGGTCTAAGCTGGATAAAGGGAACACCGGAAAGGGAATATCGACTGAGCATGGTGAGGATGGACAAGCTGATAATAGCCATTCTACTGGAAACCAACATGATCAGGATTCGAGGTATGGTAATCCAAACCCAAACCCAAACATTCATTCCTCCACAAATCACAGTCAACACTTCAGCTATCATCAGAATATGCCTCCCCCCTCATTTAATAATCATAACCACAACCACAACCAATTTGGCCAAAATATGCATAACCAGTTCACATCAAATGGTAACCCTTATATGCACCCACTCAATCAACCACCACCCTTCTGGCATGGACCTTGGCATGCCAAGCCACCCAAAATGGATTTTCCTAAGTTCGATGGCACAGATCCTAGAGGATGGGTCATTAGGTGTGATCAGTTTTTCGATTTCAACCCAATGGATGATTGGAGGAAGGCCAAGTATGCTTCTACACACTTTGAGGGCAGATCTAGCCATTGGTATCAATTTTACCATGTGGGGAGGGGAGCAATACCTTGGAGGGTTTTCGTGAACGATGTGATAGCTAAGTTTTCCAGTAGAGAGCACCAGAATCCCCAAGAAGAATTCAATAAAATAACTCAAAAATCCACTGTTGATGCTTATGTTGATGAGTATGAGGAGCTGAGGGCTCTGATTGTGCTAAAACTGGGAGGACTTACAGAGGAGTATTTTCTATCTAGTTTTTTGAGTGGCTTAAAGGAGGACATTAAAGGTGCTGTCAAGATGTCTAAGCCCAGTTCAGTGGAAGAAGCTATGGAACTAGCAAGACAAGCAGAAACCAATGTGATTAACCAATCCAAACCAAAACCATTTTCCTTACAAGCAAAAACCTTGAGTTATACTAAACCCTCACCTTACATTAAGCCCCAAACCATGTCCCAATCCACTACCAGTTCTAATTCTTATTCTATCAATAAACCTACAGCCAAGTCAGCCAATTCCGCTAATTCTCAAAGAACTACTCTAACTAGCTATGAGGTTAATGACAGAAGGAAGAGAGGACTTTGCTTTTTACTGTGATGAGAAATACGCCAAGGGGCATGTTTGTAAAACCAAACTCTATGCACTCTTGGGAGAAGAGGAGGAACCCTTGGTGGAAGAAATAGACACTGAAATCCCAGATTTTAGGCATGAAGAGGAAGAAGAGGCATTGATCTCTGTCATGGCTTTGAATGGAGTCCCCAGCCATAGTACCATCAAACTGAAAGGATGGGTCAAGAAGAAAGATATTACTATTCTCATAGATAGTGGAGCTACTCATAGCTTCATTGATCCAGATACAGCAGCCCAACTGGGCAGTTTGGCCATTCAAACTTTTCCTCTCAGTGTCACAGTGGCTGATGGAAATAAGCTTACAAGTGATGCCTTATGTAATGATTTTAGTAGGGAAATGCAAGGCCACAAGTTTAATGCTGATTTGAGGGTGCTCCCTCTTGGTGGTTGTGATGTGATACTTGGTGTGGCATGGCTTAAGACTTACAGCCTATAACCTCGATTATAACAAGTTAGAAGTCTCGCTACGGAGTTGGGAAAAAGAAGGTAACTCTCAAGGGAACCGAGGAAGATGGTTCACCGAAATTAATCGACTGGTAAAGGCACGAGTAAGCCGATTAAGAAGACCAAGCAAGTTGGTGGGTTATCTCTTTACACGTGAATGGCCGACCGAACAAAAGTATGGGTGTCGGAGTGTGACAGATCTTTTGGAACAATACCAAGAGGTTTTTGAAGAGCTATTGGTTTGCCCCAAAGAGGAGGCATGATCGCAAGATACCCTCAAGGAAGGAGCAATCCAGCTTAACTTGAGGCCCTATAGCAGCACCCCATTTCCAAAAGGCCGAGATTGAAAGACAGTAAAGGAGATGTCGATGTTGGACGGTGGAATAATTCAACATAGTAGCGATCCTTTTTCTCAATTGTATTACTAGTACTCAAGAAGGATGGGACTTGGAGGTTATGTGTGGACTACAGGAAACTCAATGAGACGACAGTGAAAAACAAGTTTCCAATACCCATTATAGAGGAGTTGCTAGATGAGTTGCGTGGCTCACAATGGTATTCCCAAACTTGATCTTAGGTGGGATACCATCAAATTAGAGGTAGCCCGAAGACATTTCCAAGACTTGCCTTTAGGGCGCATCATGGTCACTTTGAATTTAAGGTAATGCCCTTTGGTCTGTCTCACTAACGCCCTGCGTCTTTCCAAGCTCTCATGAAGTCTTTGAACCCTCACTTAAGAAAGAGTGTCTTGGTATTTTTGATGATATTACGGTCTATGTAGTACATTGGAGGAACATATGACACACCCGCAACAAGTATTAGAATTGATGAAAGCAACATAGTCTCTTTTGCAAAAGGAGTAAATGTTCATTTGCTCGAGGAGCCTTGAATACTGGGTCACATCATTTCGGGAGAGGGAGTTTGGGTGATGCACAAAAGGTGAAGGCTATGACAGAATGGCGGCTCCAATCAACCTTAAACGCTAAGAGGTTTCTTGGGTTTGACGGGTTACTACGGGAGATTTGTAAAGGTTATGGTGTCATTAGCAAACCATTAACTGCCTTGTTAAGGAAGGATGCATTTGTATGGGATGAAGATGCTCAACTGGCTTTTGAGTCATTAAAAAGGGCTATGAGTACAACTCCTGTTCTAGCAATGCCTGACTTTGATGATACTTTTGTAATAGAAACTGATGCTAGCAATCAAGGCATAGGGGTTGTACTCATGCAAAAGGGTAGGCCAATTGCTTACTTAAGTCAAGGGTTAAGCAAAAGGAATCAAACTCTGTCTGCATATGAAAAGGAGCTTCTTGCTATGGCTCTGGCTGTGACTAAGTGGAGACCCTATGTCCAAAGCAAGCATTTTGTGATCAAGACAGACCAACAAAGCCTCAAATACTTCTTGGAGCAGAAAATCACTACTCTCATGCAACAGAAGTGGATAGCTAAATTGATGGGTCTTGATTATGAAATCATATATAAAAAGGGTAGTGAAAACAGAGCTGCTGATGCCCTCTCTAGGGTGGAAAGAGAGGAGGCACAATTGAATGAAGTCTCAGTGGTGGTTCCTACTTGGAAAACGGAGATCACAGAAAGCTATGATGGTGATAATGAAGTGCCCAAGTACATCAGTAATGCCTCTTTAGAGACATCAGCGGAAGGGTGGAAATTCAGTCAAGGATTGCTACTAAAGGATGGAAAGCTTTATGTGGGTAGTAGTAAAGGATTGAGACACAAGCTTTTAACTGAGATGCATGCTAGCAGCTTTGGGGGACACTCTGGGAGAGATGCAACTTATGCAAGGATAAAAGCTATTTTCTTTTGGCCTGGTATGAAATCTGATGTCCAAAAATTTGTTCAAGAATGTGATAATTGCCAGAGGAATAAGAGTGAATTGGTTCCCTCTCCTGGCCTCTTACAACCCTTGCCTATCCCAACTCAAGCATGGGAAGAGATTTCTATGGATTTTGTAGAAGGGCTACCTAAGTCTGAAGGTAAAGAGGTTATTTGGGTGGTTATTGATAGATTCACAAAGTATGCCCATTTCATTGCACTAAATCATCCTATTACTGCTATAACATTAGCTGAAGTGTTTATGGAAAGCATCTATAGATTGCATGGATTGCCAAAGATCATAGTCAGTGATAGGGACAAGTTATTTATGAGTCACTTTTGGCAAGAGTTGTTTAAACGAATGGGTACACTTTTGCATCATAGCTCTGCCTACCACCCTCAAAGTGATGGTCAGACAGAGAGACTCAACAGGTGTTTAGAAGCATATTTGAGGGCCATGTCTGGTCAAAGGCCCAAGCAATGGTGTAAATGGCTACCCTTGGCAGAATGGTGGTACAATACAACCATTCATTCTGCTATTGGAATGAGTCCTTACAAGGCACTATATGGTTCAGACCCTCGACATCTCAACATTCATACAGGGGGAGATTCGCAGGTAGCTGCTGTTGGGGAATTTTTCAAAGACAGGGAGACCTTAAATGCACTATTGAAGGACAATTTAGCCACTGCGCAGAACAGGTATAAGCTATATGCAGATAAACACAGGACAGAGAGAGAGTTTCAAGTTGGGGATTGGGTCTTCCTTAAATTAAGGCCCTACAGACAGAGTTCAGTACAGATTAGAGCCAATCAGAAGTTGGCATCAAAATATTTTGGCCCATTTTTGATCTCAGAAAAGATTGGAAAGGTAGCATACAGGTTAAATCTTCCTTCACACTCCATGATTCATCCTGTATTCCATGTTTCACAGTTAAAGAAGAAGTTGGGAAATAATGCCATTGTCTCTACCACACTGCCACCTATTGGTTCTGAAGGACAGATCAGATTGGAGCCTATTGCCTTATTGGACAGGAGGATGGTCAAAAAGGGAAATCGAGCAGTGCCACAAGTTTTAATCCAATGGTCTAATTCGTTAAAAGAAGATGCAACATGGGAAGATGCTACAGCAATTGATTCAAAGTTTCCCGGATTCTTGCCTTGAGGTCAAGGCTGTTATAAGGGAGGGAGAGTTGTAACGGTCAAGTTTAACTGAAGGGTAAAAGCGTCTTATGGTTTGGATTAGTTGGGGTAAATTGGTATTATTACATCAATTGGGAGCACGTGATTAGCTCATGAGCTGTGTTGCCGTTGTGAGATCGTTAAAAACTTGGACCAATCATATGGCTGGCATGTGCAGGAAGGTTGGAGAAGGATTCTCAAGGATATACACTGAATTTGGAACAGGGAGAGGTGTGGATTGGTATTTGTTATTTCGTATTCTTCATTTCCATAGGAGTAGTAGTAATATAGTGCTGTAGTGAAGCTATCTTAATTGTAGCATTTGATTCTTGTTAAGCTACCATCAATCAAAGCCAGTTCAATTTTCCATATTATCCTTGTTGTATTGTTGGGCTGTTACATAAATAATGAGTTGATTGGTGTTGTGTATATAAAAGTAAAGTAGGAGAGAAAATTAGTGGGTGGAATAGTAAAGATTATTTGCCATTTTAGAAAGTGTGCAGTTTGTAATGGAACGCCCAATGAGAAAAGTGTGCAGCTTGTAGCGGGACGGAGGGAGTATTAGATACAGATAACCCCAACATAGATATCTTCTTCTTAGGCTCCGTTTGATTGGGGGAAAATGTTTTCCGGAAAACATTTTTCTCATTTTCCGGTGTTTGTTTTGCACCAGAAAATGGGGTAAACTTCATTTTTATCTTATTTTCTGGAAAACATTTTCATTTTCCGGAAAACATTTTGCCGGAAATCATTTTCCGAAAAATGTTTTACGCTAAACAAACGGAGCCTTAGTCACACAAGTTGTTAAATAAAGGCAGGCAGGCATAAGCATAAGCATGAGGTTGTGAAAGAGTTAGTACCTCAAAGAAGATAAAAGTGATAATAAATGATTGGTTATGAACCACAACCTCATTTGTGGGAGCAAGGAAGGAAGCCAAATCAAAGCTACCACAACACTAACTTTTCTTCTATTCTAACCCCTCCCCACCCCCAATCTAATTTTCTCTCTCTCTCTCTCTCTCTCTCTCTCTCTCTCACACACACACACACACACACACATACACACAGATTGTTTACTACTCCCTTCGTCCCAAAGATCAAGAGCAAATTTGAAAAAAAAAATTGGTCATCTATTTTGGGACGGGACGGAGGTAGCACTCCTTAACTCACTTTGCTCATTATCCTCACTTCCTTCCTCCAAATCCCTTCCTTCAACCTTACTGGGAACCTTAGCTTCCATCCACCTTTGCAATACTTGTAATAAACAACTATGGTCGGCAAAATGAAAACTTCAGCAACATCCGGCCAACATAATCATTGACGACCTAACCCCCTTCATGTCTCTTTTCTTGAGCATTTAGGGCATACAAGGAAAAGGAAAAGGAAAAGGAAAAGTGCCCAACTTTGCTGAAATTAAACTGATGCACAAACAAACAGAAAGAAAAACTATTTGCATGAACGATAAGTATCTTTGGAAGGACAAAATTAGCCCAAAAAATATACTTGCATTTACATTGTTACCCTACTAAAAGTTACAATGGCTATTTCAGGAAACGGAAACAGCTAAAACCATGAACTTATCGGTAAACTATTTGAGACCAAAAGAGAAAACCTAACTAGCATTAGCTCACCAACTTACAATAAATTCTAGCGACAACGTTTACACGGGAAAGAAGGCTGAAATTTTCAGCAACCAAAACTGGGTAGCCTGCACTTCTGTAAGGTGGTGGTACATACAAGTTTCCTTCCTTGTAAAGAAGCATCTGAAATGACATCCACTATATACGTAACCAAATGAGTAACCTGATTTTATAAAATAAAATTAAAAAAAAAAAGAGAGAGAAAAAAAAAAGAAAGAACTGTGGTGACAAGATCCCATGTACTCTGTTCTCTGTTTTATTGTTGCAATGTATCAAACGATCTTTTGAATTTCAACACACTGCCTGCTTCGAACAGATATAATCCTCAACTCAAAAGTCTTCGGTCAGCTTAACATTCTCAAACACTGAATCTGCAAAAATATTATTCCCATGGGTAAAAAAGGAACCCGAGAATATTGTTGATGTTCAAGGCACCTAAAGCCACTGGAAGAAAGCAATCAATATTATTCCCATGGTTTCGAATTGCATGGAAGTTCTACTTAATGCCCTATGAGAAACCATGTCTTGGGGGAAAACCAGCTTGACGCATCCTTTGAGGCCGCTCATCACTAGATTGTCTGCTGTCCACCGGTCCTGCCCCAAGAATACCAAAAGAGTTCGGATTGGATATTCGTGTAGCATTGCTTATAGGTCTAGCAATGGGTTGAAATTGAGAATCTGTATCAATTCTTCTCCTTCTCTTCCATGCTTCGAATTTCCCTGTATCAAGTCCCCTATATACAGGTGCAGAACCATTGATGCATGAAGGTCCCACCCCTGCTGCTGCTGCTTCTCTTTCCTGCTTAAGTTTGGAGTATATCTGATGAAGTCTTCCCCCAGACAAATTTGAAAAGGTTGAAACATAGTTCCACAATCGTGTTGTCATCCCTGGAAAAGGTAAAATAAAATGAGTAATTATAACCAAAACATCTGAGCATGTGACATGTATATCTCAAACTAAAGTGTAGGATCATAATTACATTCAAAAATATTACAGGAGATACACTAATAGTGTCTCCGAACATGATGAATTGGGGTTTAGGTGATTATACTCGGATGGTCATTGAGAAAGAAAAAGAACATACTTTCTTGCTTATGAGGTTCCGCTTCATGCTCAATAACAATTTGGTCAATCTTTCGACCAAGAAGCTGCAAATAGTTCCGAATTCTCGAAAGCACCTGAGGACAAAAAAAAAAAGATATTAAAGGGAAATAGGGACTTATCTGCCAGGATCGACAGAGATACCAAAAGAAAGACCGAAGGAACATGAACTGTGTTAAACCTTTTCTTTAGGAAGATCAGCACTGGTCGTTTGCAGTTTGTGAAGTCGGGAAAGTGTCTTTTGTTCATCAATCATGACATCTTCACACCATTCCTTCCACTTCACTTTCTTAAACTGCTCATATACTTCTTCATTATCAGACATTTCGCCTTCCTCTTTCACCAAGTGCTCGACTTTCTGAGTTTTGGGTGCTTTCACCTTGCTCATTTTTACTAGATGATCAGGTGAAACAGGTTTGCTTTGCTTGCCCCTGCTGCGAGACACTGGGATGTTGGGCAGATGGTCCCGCTGTATCTTAGATGCCTTGCGACCTACTTTACTACCTGAATTTTTTCCATTAACAGCCACAAGTTCCTGACAAAAAACCCAAGAACACATTGTATTTTAGACTAAGAATGCCATGCAGACAACCATTTCAAAATACTCATGCATCTTGAAAAGTAAATATGGGAGACCTCCCCTTGTGTGTACCCAAAGAAATTGGAGGTACTTGAATGACAACAAGTTATCCACACAGAAACTGAAGGACTATGTTCTATTAACTGACTGTTCAGAAATACACCTAGTATAAAATAATATGATAGTCCCTCCTAGGAAAATAGTAAAGTTCATAAAGTGCTACAAGTACTTGTTTATCTAATAAGATATGGTCCTCCTTTCAGCTGATTAGCCTTTTTTTTCAATGCTTTAACACCCCCTCCCCCCAAAAAAAAGGTAAGAAGCATGTGTGTGCATGATATATGACTGCTAAAGAAAGAACTCTGTCCCAATCACACAGAACTGAGAGAAGCACTGATACGAACATGAGGAAATGACAAAAATAAGACAACCACCAAGATATGGAGAAGGGGAATAGAATGATTAACAATATTATAAAACAAGATATAGAGAAGTAAAACAATGCCATTGGAGTGGAGGAAAAGTACTCTGATCCCTTTATATAATAATAAAGGCGATGTCCAAGATTGTGCCATAAGAATTGGGAACGAGTTATCGAACAAAGGCTCGGGAAAATTGTGAAGATTTCGGATAACCAATTTGGATTTATGCCTAGAAGATCGACTATAAAGGCAATCTATCTTAATGAGACAAATCATGGAGAAATGTCAAGATAAAAAGAAAGATTTGCATAAGGTTTTCCTTTATTTTGAAAAGGCGTATGATAAAGTACCAAGATAGGTATTTTGATGGGCTTTAGCAAAGAAATGTGTTTCAAATAAATACATTGACATCATCAAGGATATGTATAATGGAGTTAGTACAAGTATAAGGACTAGTGTTGCAAAGATAGATAGTTCCTCATCACAATTGAAGTGCATCAAAGTTCTGCACTTAGTCCCTTTCTCTTTGCTATGGTAATGGACAAATTGATAAGATCAATCAAAAATGATGCATGTTGTTTGCATATGAAATTGTGTTGATTGATGAAACAAAAGAGGGTGTTGAAAGTAAGTTGAAATTGTGGAAACAAACTTTGGAATCTCAAAATTTTAGACTGAGTACAAGCAAAAAAGAATAATTGGAGTGTAAGTTTAGCAAAGTTGAAAGCATAGAGGCACGGGTAATCACATTTGATTGGTAGATTGTCCAAACTTCTGACCTTTTTTTTTTTTTTTTGCTATTTTGAATCTATTATCCAAAAGAATGGAGATTTGGCTCTTAGGATTTGAGATAAATTGTTGAAATGGAAGAGTGTCACAGGGTTTATTTGTGATCCCGGCATACCCATAGATTGAAGAAAAAAATCTTCCGCACGGTAATTAGGCCTGCATTGCTATAGGACACTGAGTGTTGGGCCGTAAAACAGTGTCACGTACATAAGATGAATGTGGCGAATATGTGTATGCTAAGAGAGATGTGTGGGCATGCAAGAAAGGATCAATTGAGGAATGATGTGATCGGTGGAAAATTAGGAGTTGCACCCATTGAAAATAAAATGAGGAAAAATCGCCTAATGTGTTTTGGTCATGTGAGACGGAAAACAAGTGATACACCGGTTAGAAGACTCGAAGACAGAAGAAGTGATAAAGTGGTGAGGGGTGAGGGGTAAGGAAATGCCTAAGAAAAATTGGATAAGGGTGATTGAAAACGACATGAGATTTTTGGGATTGAATAAAACTATGGCGTTAAAAAGGCCGGAGTGAAGGGAAAAAATTCTTAGGGGTGATGGGGATTGATTTTTATTTCATTTTTTATTTATTATTATTTTATTTTTTATTTTTGGGACTAGACTTTGTTGTTGTTATGACCTACCAGGAATGTTATATTTTGTCTGGAAGTTTGGAATTTCACAGTTTCAACTGCAATTTACATAATTTATCTTTAGAAATTTATGAAACAAGATACTTCTACATAAAAACAAGAAAATAATAATTTTGAAGTTCAAGGACAATAAATATTAGTGAGAGACACGTGCAACATGTATGTTTAATTTGAGCCAAAGATCCTCGATGTGAATCTACAATTTGAACTTAAGTAGAAAGCGCCACTATATACTGGAAAAATACCTAACTAATCACTAAGTGAGAGATGGATAGTTTTTACCTAATGGGAGGGGGGACAATATTTACAGTTAAAAGCAACGGCAAGAAAGAAGAAAATCGATGAGGGTTTATACATTTGAATGAACAGAGTTTTCCTGTTCTTCTATGCAAATTATCCACTGTTATATCTTTTTGATGTTCCACATACAGAGTCAAGTAGTCAACATTTAAACTTGATGCCTTCAATCTCCATAATCTTTCAACTTTACCCTCCACATGGGATTTATGCATCTTGTGTACGCTCAAAGCACTTTCATAACTGTAAACAACTCCAAGTATACTAATCTCTCTCTTAATTATTAGACTTCTCAAACATGTTTCTTTGATCAAAAGGATGGATTAACTAGTAAAATTAGATGGGACTTTATAATCAGAATTAGGAGACCATAAACATTGAGTACTTTGTTACAAAAAGCAAGCTTTTGTTGTAATCACGAAGTCTCTCAACTTGTATCATTAGATTTGGTCTTGTAATTTGGTGCATTCTTTATCAAGCGGAAACACAGAAGCTTAAGTACGCCAAATTATTAAAATACAATAACTTCCCATATGGTTCTTAGACATGACACTAATGTTATAAGCATAAGGGCTCAGATGCAATGACCCAAACAAATTTTGATTATTCTAAACATATCAGCATAGGCTTATAAACCATGTTTACTTCTCCAACCATCAAGTACCGCCACCACCACCATTTACTAAGACAACCTCCACTTTAAATGTCTGATTCTCATTTTTAGATTGAACTGCAATCAAATATATATATATACTCCCTCTGTCCCACCCGAAAAGCCACAAAATGGACCTTGCACGGGAATTAAGGAGAGTGTATAGTAGAGTAAGTGTTCTGAGTACTAAAAGTGAGGTAGAAGAGGGAATGTAGGGTAGGGAATAGTAAGTGAATAGTTATTGTGAGTATGACAAGTAGGTCCCATAAATAAAGAAGTATTAAAAAGTGTCAATTTTGGGAGTGTGCCTTTTTAAATGGAACACCAAAATGGGACAAACTTTCCGGGACGGAGGAAGTGTGTGTGTGTGTGTGTGTGTGTATCAACAACAAAGCCTTGGTCATAAAAATGATTTGGTCTCGGCTTCATCATATGAGGACTCGTCAATGAATGAAAGAGGTAAGAAAACAAGGAAAAAAAGGAGAGATGGTGAAATAAGTAAATAGAAGTTATGAAAGATAAGAAGAAATAAGTGTGAAAGAAAATTTGGTAAAAATGCAAGAAAAAAAATCAAACTCCATCCTACACATGAATTTTTATCCTCCACTCGCTCTCTTCAATGCTATATTTTTTTGGGCAAGTTACAAAATGGGGCTAAACTCCGAGGAGCATACCAGTTTAGGACATCACATCCAAATTTTGACAATTTAGGGCCTATATTGATAAAATTTGACCACAATAGGGCTTTTTCATTCTTTTTTTTCATACAAAAACCTTGTCAATTTGGGGATCAACCATTTTCATACAATTGCAAAATAGGGCCCAAAGTCCATGAAATTTTATCAATCTAACCAAGTACTAACAATTTTTTGGATTGAGCATATGATGGAGTAAAGCAAAATAACTCACTAAATTGTCGACGCTTATTTGTTATGAAAAATCAGTCAGTTCATGCAATTTTCGACGCAATTTTCATCATGGATCATCCGGAAACAGCCTCTATGTGCTTTAATACATGAGAAAGGTTGCGTACATCCGACCCTTTACTCCACCATATGTGGGAGTTTTTGCGGCACTGGGGTAATGTTGTTGTTGTTGTTTAAGGGCTTAAAAGCTCTGATTTGCACGACATTAGTCACTTGAAGCCCTAAATCATCAAAATTTGAATGTGAGGCCCTAAATTGGTACAACTCCATGAAGATTAGACCTTATTTTGTGATTTACCCTATTTTTTTCTACTCACTTTCATTCACCTTATCCCTGTTTTCTTAGGCCTTCTCAATATATACTCCCTCCGTCCCACTCGAATTAGGACATTTTGTCATTTTGGATGCCCCAACTCCCACTCGAAATAGGACACAACCCCAAAATGAAAATGTTTTATTCGGTGGGACCTACTCTCACACTCGCAACAACTTTTCACTTATTATTTCCTATCCCAATTTCTCTCTCTTAGCTCACTTTTCATGCTCACAACAGCTACGCCACTAACACTTTTTCTTAATACCCGTGTTGGGACCAAGAATCCTATTTCAGATAGAACGGAGGGAGTATATACACTCATATATACGTTTGTGTGTGTGCACGCAAAAATGTTTGCCCACTGAGATTACCAAGATTGATCATCTAACCATTTATTAGGATTTCATTCGAAAATATAATTTCTGATATACACTTGCTAGAATGCCCAACACATTTTATAAGTTGCTAGCTACATTATCTCATATCTAAAAACAACAAAGTCGTCCATCCCTATAACTATAACAGGGGTAGGCTACATGAACCAAAAACAAAATCACATCAGGTCAGATGTAAGTCTTAATTTTCTCCACTTGTTTCTCTCTTTAACCAGATCTTCATTTAATCGTCTATCCTCTGTATTACATGTGACCTCTAGCCAAGTCATCTTTTCTCGCCCGCATGCTCTCCTAAAAGGACTCAAATCCATCGACTCCACTCGCCGGACAGGGGAATCAATAGGCATGTGTCGTGCATATTCAAACAATCATATACTATTCTATTCAATGGGCGTCACACCTACCTTAGTAATAATGTCTTAGTTTTCACTCTATCTTATAGCTAAAAGCTAAAAAAAACTAACTATTCTTGTGCCTGATAACTAAGCGATTCCTTATAAACCTACACTCAGTTGTAATCTGAGAAGAGGTCCCACAAGAAGTGTCAGTATTTCATAGCTAATAAGCATACAAGACAAATGTATTTGTGCCTCTCAACTAAGTGATGAAATTAATGGAGTAATAATATCATTTAAAGGTCACGTGAGATAGAGATTTAGAGGAGTGTGTAAGAGAGGGAGGGAGTCTTGTAAGTTCAAAACCTGGATTAGTGTGTAACAAGCATGATGTATGTGAGTATAAACATTGAACAATCAAAATAATGCAAGTCAAATTGCAAAAACCTGAAATAGTAACCCGCTAAACACAAGTGACCAGAAAAAAGGTATACTGGCTGATAGGGTTCATATTACAATGCTAGAGTGTTGAAGATGGTGGTAACCTACGTATGACAAAGCTTAAAGGACGTAGTGAATCATATTAGTGAGAGAAGATCGCAAAAACTGAAGGCTCCCAAAATACACTCTATGTAAATATGTTGGGGGTAGAATGGGACAGTGGAGTTAGAATATTGCACTTGGGTGGAACAATGTTGTTAAGGTATCATCATCACAATGCCTTGTGCATTTATTAAAGAAAAAAAAACAATCAAGATGTCCTTTCACATCAGCTCCATTGTGTTTCTCTGACTTCAACAATTTTTTAATTTAAATCATTCTAAGCCTAGTCATATGATCTGAATTTATGGTTCTCGTCTATCCAACTATTTGGGAAGAACCTTCACACAATTTACAAAAATCCAAACACCAAGAAACCAAAATCTTAATGATGTAGATCAGAAGGAGAAATAGTTCACAAATAGAAGGGGGGGTCAATTTCATAGCAACAGAAAATCAATGACAACTTGCAACTGCTCATGGTTTAGAACGCAGTAAAAACATGCCACCCACCATTTCAAGGAGTTGAGAAGCCCGTTCTTTTAACTGTGGAGCTCGTGGTAGGAAGGTCTCATGGTGTTGAAGTTCCGCAGGAGCAATCTTCTTCAGAAGACCAAGTCTTTCATCTAACCTTATCTTTTCCCAATTGCCAAATCCATGATAGTAGATCCCGAGAAGCAACCTTGCATCGTCCTCTAAAATATAGATGGAAAAAATAACACACCACAGGACTTGATCCAAGTATGATATAGAAGGAGCTGATAATTTACAGAGAGAATAATAAGCCAAATCAATTCTTCACTTTTGTTAGTTGGAGAACTACTTACTTGGGTTCCAGCCACAACCTTTAGACCAAGTTGCAGGTTTGAGGTAAATCAAAGCCTGAATTTGTGATACGGGGTCATTGTAGCGGCTAATGCGCTTTCCGAGAAGTTGAAGTTCTTCAACACGTCCTAATAATTCATCAGCTTTCACAGGGACACCAAAGAAATCCAACAAAGGCCCCTAAAATAATGTAGAGCTTTCTATGTTAATCCACGATTCCGTTAAGCCTCATAGCAGATGCAAGTGGCATATGTTTCACTTAGTTCACAATTTAAACAATAAATTAACTGCTGACCTTTGGATCTTGACTCCCACCATTAACCGCTTCTCTACAACCGTCAATTAATACATCAAAAAGTTCAATCTGTGCCTCCACTGGAGCAGCTTCGATTGACCCACCAACCTCTGCTGCTATTAATTTGATTTGGCTATCATTTCCAAACTTCTTGACCTAATTTAGGGATAATATGAATACGAACACTTAACTATCACATCAAAAGGAAAATTGACAAAAAGCAGGAAATCCGCAATTGATTAAAAAAGAAACGAAATACACAAAAATCAGGAATGGCGACCACAATTAGAGAAAATGGTAGTACATCCTCCCCCCCCCCCCCGGCGAAATAAAAGTGCAGACAAGTAGCCAGGTATAGTGGAAGTAATCAAACTAACAAAACAAGGTGCCAAAAAAGTTGAGCACAGAGTTAACATAAGATAACATCAAAAAGAAGACCAACGGTACTACATGCATCCATCTTGAAAAGAGAACAGATATACACAAGGGCACACCATACATATAAGCACTATCAATTCATACATTTAATTGTCGACCCTATTCTATCACATGAAGTAGTAATCTGATAACAAAAGGTGCTATTTAATTTAATCTCACTTCAGAAAGGGGGAGACAAGTATAGACTTGAATAGGTTATCAAAGAGCATTGCAGTTATGACACCTCGAGATGCTGCAATTGAAATATTAGATAAGGAATATCATATAAGTAAATCATGATATTGTGTGTTCCACAAAACTAAAACATAAATCCTCTTGATTTTGTTTAAAGACAAAAAGGATAAAGATAAACAGAGGTACGACGCATGCAAGACCAAGCATGACAGGCGGATTGCTCAATTCTAAACTCTCCAGGTTCCAAACTATGGGAAATAACCAATCCACAAGTAACGTAAACATTGTCTACACTGTTACAAACCAAACGTCGAAAACAGCAGTCCCCACAAGCATTTGGCCACCATTTCTGAACAATGAAAAGAAAATAAAACAACTACAACAGCAACAACTACTACAAAGCCTTAGTCCCAAATGATTTGGGGTCGGCTAACATGAATTATAATAAGGAATCATCAATGAAAAGAGGTGAGGGAAAAATGTAAAGCTAAGAAGAGATTTAAAAGGAGAAATAACAGGAAATAACAAATTCAAGAATATACAGATTAAAAGAGAACAAAATTCTCACCGCACGAAAGAATCGTGTCGCGTCTCTTTTGGACAAGCTCCCATAAGACCATCCCCTCACTTGTGCAGAAGTGCCCTCAATCGCTGGTATAGAATATACAGAGTTGTCAGCCTTATAGCGCTTCGTGACTCTTTCCTGCTGGTCAATACCCTTCTTTTTCCTTTTAGTATCTCTCTCCGGTGGGTTGGCCTCAGCATAATTCTTTCTATTTCTTGCAGCACGGGGAGCTAAGGCATCCTAAGGGGAAAAAATGAAATATAGTTTCTCAAAATAACACTTTTAATATTTTTAAGCGCAAAATAACAGCAAAAGAGATGCTAACATAGACTTCAGTGTGTAAGTGAGCAATACGAAATTCTGTACCTCAGCATGCATAGCAGCCTCTGGTTTGATCCATCTACTCCAGAAACTTCCATCATCTTCAGCAGTACAAAAATTGGCAACCTGAAAACAATGGAGGATATAGTAACTACAACTATGATACTTCAATCTTGAACAGCAAACCAAATAGCCTCTATAGAATAATGGCCCATGTCTATTCGGCAAAAAGGGCATAAAAATCTCTCCCCCCTTAAGAACAGAACGAGAGAGAGAGAGAGAGAGAGAGAGAGAGAGAGAGAGAGGAGCATATTCCCCATCCAAAAAGAAATCCAATGCCATATAGCTTACCTTAAATGCACTCAGCAGTTCATGTCCCTGTTCTTCCTCGGCTCCCTTCTGTTCAACTTTCTCTGCTCTTTCGAGAATTTCATCAATGTTCATACTCAAAAGCCTCTTTTTGCTTTCATCATCGTTCTTTTCTTCCTTGAACAGTTCCTCTGCCCCAAACCTCAGTATAGCTGATAGTTCATTCTGCAACAATGAAGAGAAAATGTAAGAAAACCGCTCATGAAAAAAGAAAAAGGTGATAGGATGTTCCAGCTTAAGAGAGCCTATTTGGAAATGCTACCTTCCACCGTGTATTGCACCATAGGAAATAATTGACCACTACAAAGAGAATGGCAGTAGTTTTCACACTTTCTCATTGTTACCTTGTCAAACAAACTCCCTTTCTTTGCTTCCTTCTTTTCCAACTTTCCTTCGGCATTTAGTTTTTGAATAACCAAATGGTCAAGTACCTAAATCAGTACATCCAAACATATGAGAAAGCAAGTATATATGCATCCAATATCCATCTAAGCATTTTTCAAATCATATAAAGTAAAACCTATCAATACATAGTTAGTTTACTTGACATGGACAGGGGTGCATTTCCAATAGTGCCATTGAGTTAGGAGCGCATGAAAACATTGGACAACACATATAAATCCATTTCAGATCAACATAAATTTGTAATTCATCAAAACCTGATCAAGAATCATCTAAATGCAGAACATGCAGCCAAAAAAAGGACATTCATAAGACTACCATACCATTTTCTTCTTCGCACGCTCCAAGATATCTTCCTCCACACTTTTACTTGTTACAAACCGGTAAATGTTAACAACGTCTTGCTGTCCAATCCTATGGGCTCTACTCATTGCCTAATTCAAAGTGAAAAGGCATTTGTCAACAAATAATGATCACAAGCAATGTTGAGGTCCCCGATAAAAACAAAGGACAACATAGAGCTTCTACCTGTAAATCGTTTTGAGGATTCCAGTCTGAGTCAAATATGATGACTGTATCCGCTGTTGCGAGATTGATACCTAAGCCACCAGCACGTGTTGAAAGAAGGAAACAAAAATCATCACTGCCAGGGGCATTGAAGTGCTCCATAGCCTGATGCCGCACCTCAGCCTTTGTACTACCATCAAGTCTTTGAAATTTGAACCCTTTGAAAGACAAATATTCTGCCAGTACATCCAACATTCTAACCATCTGCATTCAGAAACAGTGACTTTGTCACAAGAAAAGGGGTTGATTGCAACCATAAAAGCTCTTCCAGCCAACGTAAAATCACCAAACTGTATTTGCAAAAGGTAAATGTGTTGCCAATACTATTCATGAGTGGTCCTGACCAGTAACAAAGGACAGATGATTATATGACCGAAAGAAAGCTGAAAGACAAGAACCTGGGAAAATATTAGAACCCGGTGATTTGTCTCATGCAGCCGGTCAAGCAGCTTATCAAGTATAACTAGCTTCCCACTGCTAAGAATTATTCTCTCCAGCTTACTGCTACCTGTAATGCTAGTGTCCCCGCCGTAACCATGGTCTGCACTCTCAAATAGGAAAGGATGATTGCAGCATTTCTTTAACTCAACCACAATGTTTAAAAGTGAGACCTGAATATAGACAAGAGAACCGTCCAGTCAATAAATTAGCTATCGTTGACATGGAAGGAATAAATATACATGAATCAAGCAGAGCTGTTCAGTAAACATATAAAACTGTCACCAACAGGAGTGAAGGGACAAATCTCGCTACAAGTTCTCGACAATAGAATTGTAAACAATGTTAAAATCAGAAATAGACAATATGATCCTGAATAGAAAATGTTGGACAACAATAACGTCAAAGAATAAAAAGTGATATTAACAAGAATTTCATCGCAATACATAAAAAATGATAACTGGATAAAAGAGTGTTGGGTTTCGAGGGTCCATGCGCAGCGGAATAATGCAAATAACTCGAATACCCAAAGCCCTAGAATCCGTTCTAGATGAGTAATTAAGAAATATGAATTAGGGTTACCAACCTTGAATGCCTTTGTCGTTATTATACGTAGTCTAACTCCAGATTGAAGAATTAGCAAGTCTTCAATATACGATCCTTGAATCACGAACAAATGATCTTGAGAAGCGAAGATCCTCTACGAGTATCCACGCGATGAACGAACCCTAGAACTCTTTCTAGGAGGATTGCTAGATCCCTTGATTGAAACCTTTTCAATCTATGATGAATTATGGAATTGATGAGATGTTTTTCAATTCACAATTGAAAAATTCTCTCTATTTTGTCTCTCTCAAGGCTCAAAATCGGAACTGGATGCTAGGGTTGTTAAAGGAGAGTATTTATACTCTATAAATACTATGCCCTATTAAAAACCCTTGAGAAAAACTGTTTCAAGATTTAGGGTATATGGGCGGTCGCCCATAGGGACTGAGGCGGTCGCCCATGTGTCCAGCGCCTAATCCCTTCCTCCGAAAACCCATAGGCGGTCAAGCTCATCGTACACGGGCGGTCGCTCATGTGTCCAGAGGTTTAATTCCTTATTCGAAAACCAACATGGGCGGTCGCCCATGACAAGGGCGGTCGCCCATCTAGACGATCTCAATGCCCGGTTTTCAAATAACATGCGGTCGCCCATAGCACCTTGGCGGTCGCCCAACACACCAAATCCATAATTCATTTTTGACAATTCGTTCGATGCGTGTGACCCCATAGGACTATATTATGTTGGCAATGAGTTCGATCACATCGATCCTCATAAGACATGAGCGGACTCTAACAAGCCATCATCATGTCTACCCAAATAATATAATATCAAGTTCGTTTTCCTACATAGTACATATCACAATCCCATTGTCACACGATGTTATATTGAACATGAGTCACGGTCCACGTCAACTCATTTTGTTCAATGCTTTCTCGTTACTAAGTAAATTGATTAATCGAATGACATTAATCATATTAATTCATTCGGTACATGGCCGTACGCACTACAAAGCAATCTTACTCACGAGTGGCCAAGCAAACATCTCTCTTTACGAGGGACAAGTTTCCATCTTGACTTATCATTCTTCCCAACAAGAATCATATCATGCCAATAATAGCCCTTATTGTTGTCCGGTTAAAGACAACGTTAAACTATATCAAACATGATATTCATCGAGTGGAAGACGATGATAATCTCAGGTCAAAGGATATCAATGATATGACTATATGAGATTTATTTATGACATATGACCATGACATAAATCTCATAATGGGTGAGAAGTCCAGATCTTTGTTCTCTAACAAGTACCCATGAATCTAATGCGCATCTCCATGCATATAATCATCACATGATTATCCATTAGACTTCATACTAGCGCTTCATAAGTACTAGGGACACGATTATTATAACTAAACATGCAAACACATATAATAATCAAATAAACAATCTCATATATAAATGAACAATGACATTACATAAAGGTCTATCTCTATAGGCCTAGGGCACTAACACCTACAAAGAGTCCAGAAGAAAGTATCGAACCTGGTTCCCACGGACACCCTTGTTTAAGTCATGGAAGTTGCGTTCCAATATCCACTTGTAATATCTAGATGCCATTAACAAGTAATGTAAATCAATATAATGGTAATGGCTCATCTTCAGTTAATACACTAAGAAGTCACGAGAGATTACTGTTTTTGCAGAGGGGACATCTCAACTCTAAGAACCCGTTCAATCTTTGGAGGCAAGGACTTCTCCACATCTTTTATAACTCTTCGCAGAATGTGAGGCCTTAATTCCATATGAAGATTTGCAAGCTAGAAATCAATACAGACAAAAGATGTTAGAAGTAATTAGCACACACAAACTAAACAAAGAGATATGCAGAAAAAAAAAACAATGGAAGTGAGCACGAGGCAACAAACATAATTCACACCTCCAGTTCATTAAATGAACTAAGATTCTTGTAATTCTGAATGAATTCATCCTTACTCTTGAACTTATCAGAATCCAGAAAATGCAGCAGTGCCCTGTCAATTAAATATTGAAATGAAACAACTGAGCCAGCCAAAATTGAAAACCGAAAAATTATCACAAGTTGCACCAAATATTAGGAATTGAAATGTATTTCTAAGATGCACATGAAGAAGAGCACCCTCAAGCCTAGACACCCAATCATATGTATTTTTACCTCACAAGACCCAATCTATTTTTAAAATAATGCAATACTAACAACTCCTGGACTTGAAAAGGTAAATGACACCGACTCACTGGCTCATTATCTAATAAGGTGCATAGCTAAGATACCACTTGTTTTTTTATTTTGGTAAAAGAAGAACTACACTAACCCTCATTTGTCATCAGTCCATGTATGCAATTTTTTTAAATAGTTTCCATTCGAGCCCACTTAAGCCAAAATCAATGTCGTTAAGGTTTGAGTTGTTTGACGCAATAACAGTAATTAGCAGCTCCATTAAAAAATTTAATCGCCTTGATTTTCAATTAATGAAATTTATTAGGTGATTAAAGAACCCAAAACGATCTAAAACGCCAGGCTAATATTATAGTTATTATATTAAACCTTAAGTCATTAGGTTTTCACATTTATTGGCACCAAATGGGGCTATTTAGGAATCATAATCCATACATGATCAGTTGAAAACGAAGGTTAACACACTGTTGCTTTTTCACATTTTACCTATCCATTTAGCAAAAGCACTTTAAAATCTATTATTGATAAAGAAGGCATGGTCATCCACTTTCCCATTCAATATGATATCTCGGTGCCAACCAATGTAGAGCTAGTTACTAACTAAATAAATAGTTCCAAGAAGTAACATGGCTTGTTAAGTACTGGCTTTATTGACATGGTGAAGACAATTACAGCCAAAATTAACAAACGCTTGGACTACATAACTGAACAACATTGGGCCTCCAATAACAATAAGAATTACCATAGCTCTTCAACACTGTTTTGCAAAGGGGTGCCAGTAATAAGCAGCTTGTTCTTGGTGCTAAATTCCTGTTCGAGGAAAAATACAATCTCAAAAGGCAAGCACCTAATTAAACCAAACAGCAGCTAAACTAGTATTGATTCCCCTACCAAAAGTGTTGTATATAATGAAGCCTCACTGTTCTTTAGCCTGTGTGCTTCATCAACCATAAGATAGTTCCACCTGATTTTGGAGAGTACAGTCTTATCCTTCAACAGTACTTCATACGTAGTCAGAAGAGCATCAAACTTGGCGCTCCTTCCGGTTTTTTGGTCAGAGAAAAATTCATATTGCTGGCAAACCTACAAAGTAAAGGAAAATCATTAAGGTAAGAAAAATTCCAAGGAAATACTATGTATGGCTAGGAGTTATGATAGAAAGTGCAAAATTCAGAAGGGAGGTTCCAAGACGGATTGAACATTTTCGGCTTGAACAGATATTTGGCCAAGGAACCACAATGAAACAATACTGAGCACCATAAGGTACCAAAAAGCTCTGCTATAGCAACAAAAAAACATGGTTGTTGAACATATGCCCTCAACAAAAGTGAGGTGTATCAGTATGAGTTGACATGCATAATCACAAATGTTTAAACTATTAACCAAAGGTCCAATGTAGTAGAAATAGAATGCTGAACAAAGAATGAAAACCCACAAAATATATACAGTTTATTCAACTAACACAGAATCTACAAGAAAACAATTCAGAGTCATGCGTAAAGCCTTATGATTGCTAACAAAGACAGGAACTGCCAACATAATCATGTAAGCAGAGACGCATAAATACTCTTAACTCACCTCTCGGCTTGCCCTAGTCCCAACATATATAATAACATTCATTTCCGGCAGCCACTTCCTAAATTCTTTTGCCCAATTCGACAAAGTTGATAACGGCACAACAACAAGAAATGGCCCATGAATTTGTTGAGCATTCTGCAGATATTTTACAAAGCACACAAAAAAGGATCAATCAATGTAAGTCAAACGCTGAATGTTCTCAGCAACCATTAACAAGAAGAGCACAGAAGTACCTGCAGAAAACCAAGCATAGAAACTGACTGAACGGTCTTACCAAGACCCATCTCGTCTGCTAATATCACATTTGTATCATTTCTCCAACTGCACTGTGAGAAACACTGATCAGCACAGTGCTCCAACTGAAACTAGCGTAACATAAATTTTCAAACGGAAATGACTAGATTGACTTATTTTGGAGCGACTCTATCACACCTGTTAACAAGGAAATTCAAACCCTCAAGCTGATAATCCCTAAGTTTCCCACCCTTCAGCCACTCGGGCTGTTCATCAAGCTTCCTCAAACTTCCTAAACATGATCATTATTTCAGCCACGTGAAAAAAGTAAAAAGGAAAGGGAAGGGGAGAAAGAATAATACAAGTGGAAATTTCAGAGGAAAACAGAAGAAACAGCAGTAGCGAAAAGAAAAACTAATAACCAAATGACAATGTCTAATATAGCATTCAAAGTGAGTGAGTGAACAAATGAGAACATCAACAATCAACATCTTGATTGCTCCATACCAGGGTAAGATCAGACAAAATGACCATACTGTACTTGGGAAGGAAGAGCACAAGCACAGAAGTTACAAAACAGGACGAACAAACTGTTGTAGTCGATCTTTGCAGAAGTTGTGGCATCCCAAATGCACAATTGTGCTCCCATACACTGTCAGTCTTCTTCTTTTTCTTTTTTGATACGGAAAGCATTGTATTAAATTAAAGAGAATAATATACAAAGACCGAGAAGCAGTCCATAGAAAGAAAACAAGATATCCATGTCAAAGAGAGATAGCACTCCTGAATTCAATTGCCACCAAACTGATAAATCAGTTTACAACATAATGATTTCCAACATCAAAGAAGCCTTGTGCATCTAGGTTCCTGACAACCCCTATCACTATAAAATTATAAATATACCACGGGCTAGTTAAGCATTTCCTAGGGCAAGCCCGGTCCATCACCTCCTTCCACCCGAAAATCACACCCCATTCTCAGAGCACACTTAGCCACTAGGTTTTTTTTTCCCTCACTTTCCTTGCTCCCCTAACCCACTAGCAATATAGCTGCTTTAGCTCTAGGGGAGGCTTCTGACAATATTCTCTTCAGAAGAACACAGTTGAAAGAGTCTTTGCACTACATTCAAAGATTTTGAACTACCAGAACCCCAATTGAAGTGGACTATAGGGATTTTATAACTTGATACCAAAGAATTGAGGTTTAAGTGGTATATAGGGATTCCAAAACTAAACACTGACAAATGGGCTTGAAGTGGTGTGTAAAGACCTAAAGAACTTCCCACCAAAATGGAGCATTAGCATTTAGAAGCAACATTGTAACCCACTTCAAGTTGGTGGACCAGTCAATATCATGCAGTTTCTTTTTCGTGATAAAATAAGAATTTATAGAAAGAGGAAAAGACACAAAGCAGGCCTCCAAGCGAAAAAGAAAAAAACAAAATCACAAGCAAAAGCAAAAGCAAAAGCCTCCAAAACTAGCAGATAATGAATCATTAAGTAACCAGCTCTGAAGCTCATAAAAAAATAGAAGCTGGATTGTCTAGTTAAGAAGAGGAAAAGACGAAGCCTGATGGCAAAAATTCCCAGGTTCTTTTCGGTCCACATGCCCCAAGCATCATTGTCTCTACAAAGCCCACATGTCTGGTGCTACAGAAGCCTTCAACCAAGGAACGGCACACCAGGTCTCATTTTAAATTCTGAAAACTTACTATTTTCACCAAACCCATTGACAACAAAGAAAGAGATGATCAAGACATGTCTCATCAGAGTTTTATCAGGTCTATGCTGTTGTTGAAGTTCATCAGTGTTTTAACAGATTTAGCACTGATAACATGCAAGTTAAGACAGTATTTGATAAGGGCAACTCCAACAATGGCACTTGGTCAATAGGGATCAAATCATTGTGTCACTATTCACAAGGTATCAAATTAACATCTCCAACAATAGGTATCAAATTAATGATGTCAAATTTATTTTTGATTTCAATTAACTTTATGGACACTTTCAAAGTTATCTGACATTGGCTCCAAAATTATGGAATGAAAATACATATGGCATAAAAATATGGCACAAGAATACAACATCTAAATAAAAAGGGAAGCCCGGTGCACCAACGCATCCCCGCGTAGCGAGGGTCCGGGAAATGGTCCCCACCACAAGGGTGAAATGTAGGCAAACCTTACCCTGCATAAATGCAAGAGGCTGCTTCCAGGACTTGAACCCATGATCTCAAGGTCACACAGCAACACCCCAACCAGTGCGTCAAGGCTCCCCTTCAATACAACATCTAAATACACTATGAAATATGACATAAAATACGACATGAAAATTATGGTATAAAAATTTGACATTAAATATGACAAAGATACGACATAAAATATACGATATAAAAATACAATATAAAAATATGTCATAAAAGTACGATGTTTGTTTATCAACCATTATTTTTTTTCTTTTAATTCATGTCCTTGAAAATTTTGAGGTTGTACAAACTCAAATTTAGACACCAATCATATTTACCATTGGAGATGTTAGTACCATCATAAGGATATTAAAATTTGTATTTGATACCGATGAAGGAAAATTATTATGACAAGTTAGGATTTGATTTTAACTATTTTTATTTGTTATTATTTTATTATTTTCGGAATTTATTTTAAATAGGTAATATTTTTGGTATTAGAAGTATATTAGGACTTTATTTTAAGGTTTTATTGATTGATTAGGTTACTATATAGACTAGGGTTATTTTGGGAATTTTTTGACTTGTTTTTCAAGTATTAGAGTCACTATATAATTAGGGTTAATTGTAATTCCGAATTTAAGTTGTTGATTAATAAAATTTGAGTGTTTACTCTTCAATTTTCTCGAGCGAAAATTGCCGATTGATTGCTGAATTTCTCGAGCGAAATTCTGTGATTAATCTTTATCAAGTCTTCCGCTACGTCAGTTGGTATCAGAGCCTTTCGTTCGATTCAGGAAGAATGGTTCGGGGCGTAATAGACAAATCAGGAAGCGATCTACGAGCGAGATGAAGCAAGCCGGAGGAACGCATCGGATCCATCGTAGATCAACGTATGGAGTTGTTGATGGAACAGCTTAACGGTCCGGATGACCGACTTGTTCAATCAACAGACTCGGAGGAATCGGCCTAGACTTGGTGGCGGCGACGGACGGCGAGGCGGGAGGTGGATTCGATGGTGGTGATATTTCGTGGCCTTTCGTCGAATCGGTGATCGCCGAACTTTTCATCGATTGGTCAAAACCACCTATTTATGATGAATGTAATTGTGAAATCTGTCAATTACCAACATCTCATCATATGGGCGTACTCAATGGTTGGCGTTGAATCTTCACAAGATAAATTGATGTGGAAGTTTGACATTGGTCATCCTTACGAAGATCCTTTCAATGTTGATAGTTCTAATGTTTCGCATCCTTCGTTCTTCAAAAGATGATTATTGAGAACTTTCTCATGAATGGATGGACAGACCGATGGATATCATGGCGAGTGGTACTAAATTTAAAGTCCGTCAAATAGTTTCAAGTGCTTCAATTCAAGCAAAACTTAAAATTCGAGGACGAATTTTCTTCAAGCAGGGGAGAATGATGAAGGAAAATTATTATGACAAGTTAGGATTTGATTTTAACTATTTTTATTTGTTATTATTTTATTATTTTCGGAATTTATTTTAAATAGGTAATATTTTTGGTATTAGAAGTATATTAGGACTTTATTTTAAGGTTTTATTGATTGATTAGGTTACTATATAGACTAGGGTTATTTTGGGAAGTTTTTGACTTGTTTTTCAAGTCTTAGAGTCACTATATAATTAGGGTTAATTGTAATTCCGAATTTAAGTTGTTGATTAATAAAATTTGAGTGTTTACTCTTCAATTTTCTCGAGCGAAAATTGCCGATTGATTGCTGAATTTCTCGAGCGAAATTCTGTGATTAATCTTTATCAAGTCTTCCGCTAAGTCAGATACCCATTGTTGGAGTTACCTTATAGGAGGTCAAAATAAGAAGGAAAAGAAAAGGTCAGGATTGCGAGGCTAAATAAGAATCTTCAATAACCCAAGAAGTGAACCTACAACTAGTTCCAAGAATCAGGTTTGCCTCATATAACACGATAGCCTAACAATACTCGTCCTAAACAGAGAGAAGATTATAGATTTACATGCTTAGCGAAAGAAGACAGTACTCCACATCTCATACATGTCCATTAATATGTGTACAGGTATTAATATACAGACACACATACACACATCAAGACATGATCAGTCAGAAATTATACCACCTTTTGGAATGCATTAAAAGAATGTCTGAAAGGGTTATGAATTGCATCACTAACACCACAACGTCATCCAATAAAATGAAAGACTAAATATTTTAAACAGATGTACATGATTTGCTCCTAACTCTCTATACGAGAAGATAGGTAAATGACAATTTGGGTTCCAGAAAATGGGGGGCGACCGTCAGTGCCACCATATGGTTCAATATTTTAATTTTGTCCCTTTATGGACCGGCGTGATAAGAGTATTGTCAATCTAGGGTTTCACTAAAGTCTCGTTACACGTCACGTGCCTCACACGAACAATCTGTGGTTTTTTCTTTTGGTGATTTCCAAGCTACTTCCAACTGTTAACGACAAAGATCAAGGACAGAGATCCGACATAGTCTGGGTTTCCAGTAAATCCTTGGGTGTTCCTCTAGGTCGCCATTGTGGGGCCAAAAACTATAAAGGACCTGCCTAGTGCACAAGGGTTCAGCCATTGCGGGGCCGGGATGGGGTCTATTGAATTCATACTTATCCCTACACTAGGATATTCTCATCATCTGCGATTACAGTTTCTTGTTGTAGGAGGGTAGTCCTACCGGGTTGTAATAGGGTTTTAGGGAATTGTAAGATTGTTTCTGGGTAGTGAGGCGTTACACGAATCACCGAAGAATAATGAAAAGGAGGAGCGAGAATAGGAACTAGGAGGATTTTTGGGAGAGACAAGTATTGCGGGACTTGGTCTCAATGTAGAGAGAGAAAGTGTGATAGAGGATGATCCTTTGTTACTAGGTTGCAAATGAATACCAAAGTGAGGTATTTATAGGCAATGCGTATGCGTAAGCTCATGTGCGCGGCACATGCTCCATGATGGTGGACCATCCTGCAATTCTGCCTTGTAAACCCAACTAGGCCACGTGTAACTCAATTATTGGACTACGTGGCGAACTTTCTATTCTAGCCTACAATCCACTGCTCCTTGGCGATCCCGATAAGTGGAGAAGACTTCCCCCGATCTTGTCTAATCGCGGGAAGTACCGAGGATAACACCACGCATATCGCGGGAGAGAAAGATGCATCCGCGAGACGGAGATGCATCTGCGGGAAGACGATCCGCTGGACGAAGATGCGACTGTGGTAGACGATTCGCCGGACAGAGATGCGTCTCCGGAAGAGATATATTTGCGGGACAGAAACCTATCTGCGGGAAAAGGGGGCAACACGTGCGAGGCATGTGCGCGTCATATCGCGGAACATGTATATCCTACATTTGTATATTCCATCTTTTTTAAATTGACCAAGAAAATCAAAGTGAGTTCTTTTGGATAGGAGAGAGAATATTTTTTCTTATCCAAATGAAAAACAAAAACAATTGTAGTTTCTTACTCGTACAAATATAACATAAAACTTAGCTTCTTGTTTGTTTGTTTTTTCTTTTGAATAAATCATGCTTGTAATTGTTTGTTTTGTACATAGCTATATCCTCCATGTAAGTCTCTATGTTGATGGATTTTGAACCAAGACTACAACTCAGGAGAGCAAGCTAGTGAGCAAAAGAGGGGAGACAGAGATAACTGGACCAAGCAGCAGTAAAGATTCTTATTTGTACATCAAAAACCAAGTGAGCTTGAAAGAGTGAAGAGAGAGGGTAAAAATTAAGAAGACAAACATACCTTTGCTCTTCCTACGCTGGAAATCTACCATTTTTCCCTGAACTGCCACTGCAGCCTCACGCGCCTGCTTCCAAATGATAGATCAGATACAAACTATAATGCCAAAGTAGCATAGCTACAGCATGAATTCTTTATTGTATGTTTTCTCAAAGACACATGCCAAACATGCAACGGAAGGAAGTAACCAAGTAAAAGAGATTATAGAACTAGAAGGAGAGACCAAAATCTACGCTTCTAAATGAGGAAAGCTAACATTTCTGCTTGCAATAGAATAAGCAAGCCATAGACTTTTCTATGAGTGGAAGTATTTGGGAATACATAAGCAACAATACTATATGTATACACTTGAGTTTATGCATTAAATTGAGCAGATAACAGTTCTACAACTGGAGACCAAGATAAAAAGGTGCAGATCACAGAATTATAGATGATACCTTGTACTCGTCAATATCACCTTGAGCATATGCAATATCAGTGTCCTTTTCCCTAAAATTCCATGTCAATTGCCAATAATGGCATTCCAGCTTTAGTTGCAAAACCGAAAGACAAGCAATCAAATGAAAACACAAGAACGCAGCATAATTTATAAGAATGTTCATAAGAAAGAAACAAAAAGAAGATGGTAAGTTTCAAAAGAGTAGCTAAGTCCGCCACAAGAATGAAGCCTTTTGAAATACCATGTTGCTTCTGCGTATGACAGTCCTTGCCACTTAATTAGATACTCTGGAACCACCACAGGACCTTCATTGCTGATTCTGTCCGCAATCACTCTTTCAACCTGAGTAGAATATATTCCACTATCATAGAGAGAGTAGGAAAGAGACAATAAAAGGACTAGAGAGTTGAATAGACAGCAGACCTGACAATTTTGTTTGAAAAGATCCAGGTCCATTTCCTTGCTCACATCATTGACCTCAATCTAATACATACAGGCCAAAAAATTACTCAGTTATTCGTCACAGAAAAACAGCAATATTGTCTTAAAATAATAAGAAATGCTTTCCAACATACAACTTCATGTCTAAACTACCACGTCTCACCCTGGATCGGGCTAAAAGGAGTGTTTAGGAGAGAAAGTAACTCAAACGTTTGATGACAGCCAAGCACTGACTCCTATCACATTCTACAACAGACTGAATAATTAAAGGGAAAGTTTTGCAATTGGGCCTTAAGTCTCCAACCTAAGTCACTTCATTATTAGTTATGTGAAAAACGCATAGCACAAGTTTCAATTACAGCATGAAAAACTACAAATCTAATCGGCAACAATTGTGACCTTGACCACTCAGTAAATGACAATGTAGATGTATATGATATACCCAAACAAAACATCTAACTATTGCATTCTGGGCCCAGGGTATCAAAAGGAAAATTTAGAAGGGCAAGTAGCTCGATCGTTTGTGAGACTACACCCAAGCATAAGGCTTCTATCATATGAAGGGCAGGTAGCTCTAAAGTTTATGTAAGCCGATAACCAAGAATGAGGCTTCTACCACATTAAGAGCAATATGCATAAAGGGAAGAATGTAAAATAGTTATCAAACCAAGTTCGCAGAAATTCACAAACCCGCACGAGAACTGTAAAAAACGTAACTTGGGTCACAATTTCATGTACACATTGAATCATTCAACTTTAACCTTTCCCAAAAAAAAAAACATGTCTACAGAGCAGGAGCTTCAGCGCATTAAGTAGACAGATAAAGATGAAACAACTAGAGACTGAACTCATGGACACGATAGGCAGACATGCAAGGTGAATGCGTTGGAAAACTGTAACGCATATGGCATGGTCAACATGCCAATTTTTCTTAAGAAAGGCTTATAGTTGTCATATAAAGTACACTACTTATAAATAGATCTTCTAATAATAATGTCCAAGTGATGCTTATCAAAATGAGGAAAAAGTGAATATTAAGACAACATTGGCTGGTATAAGACCCTAGTAGAGAGCACTACGATATACAAGTATCTAAAAGTCGACTATACCACTTCACGAGAAGCGCTTTTCCTGTACCTCACATCCTCCATCACCTTTTTGGTGTAATTTGTAACCTTCTTAAAGCCACTAAGCTGCAAATTTACAAGAAAGCAAAACAGTTAAGGACATTCAGATAACAAATGGAAGACGGGAGAAGTAGGTTCAGTTCACACTGATGCTTTCAAGACCAAAAAGTAACAACACCGGTACATCATTCGAGTATAAGCATGGAACCAAAGAGCTTACATTTTGTAGCTCAGAGAAGGACTTCCATTGGCAATGTAAATGTGACTGGCCTTTCCACTTTATAAAAAACTCCACCTCGTTCCAATCTGGCTCCGAGTCAAATAAGTGACTTAACAAACGAGGCTCGGTTGATTGGTTGTTCCTTCGAGCTTCTTCAGCCATGCCTTTTGGCTGATGCCATAGCACCTTTTCAATCGCGTCAGCATCTTCCTCTTCAGCCGCCTCCTTCCAGGGAACAAGAAATATATGAATTTCATATCAAAAGAACTATGTAAAAAAACGAGATGAGAAATCACAATGCGTTCGACTGAAAGGAAGGTTTCTCAGGCTTATATCATAATCAAAAACAAACACCAGATCAGGGCAGTCATCTGGATGCAGGAGATGGTAGAAATTTTCTGACATGTACGAAATGTGTACATATCCAACTCAGAAAAAAAAACATGAAGAAAAAAGTAAAATAAATCAAAAGGACGAATATAGAAATAATAAGCAAAATATGAGAAAACTCTTCTTCAAGCCTAAGGTTAAACAAAAGAGTTGCATGACTGCATAAGGAAACATAGAGCTCAATAAGTTCTTAGTGTCAACTAAATCCATAACTGATAGTGAGTCATACAACAAAATATCTTCAAATTGTATCACTAAGGGATTGTCTGATGGAACTTATGGGAGGAGCTTATGCTTTGCAAAATTAGTATTTGGTGGAGCCTATGATAAGATACAAATTTTCATGATAAGATACAAATTTTCATGAGCTATAAATTAGAGCTTATTATCTACCAGCCAGCTTTTTATAAGCTGCGATGAAAGAACTCACAAGACAATCCTTCATTCTAATATTGGCATTTCATGTGATTTAAGGTTAGATTAGAATTATATTTATTTTGAGGGAATAGATCAGTGAACAATTAAATTTGGTCTATTTAGATATTGATTAGTGAAAGTTATAATATTTGATAGCTGGTTAGGTCAATGAGCATAATGAATATCAACCAAGTTACATTCAATTACTGTTAGGAGCCCAAAGTTGTCTTTCGCTGGCGTCCCAGACTCAGTTTCGGTAATAGATCAATAACTTAATTTATTTAATTTTGTACTTTATTTTTTATGGAAACTTCTACACATTAACTAATGGATGTTACTAGTTACAATTACACAACTCTTTTTTGAAATAGAATTGAAGATTGTTGACAGGGTGCATAAAATGGGCAAGGAAATGGAACACTAAAGAAAAGGTAGTCACTAGTGAGGCCAAGATGGAGGGCCTTTGAGCAAGCACTTTTACTTTTGCTATAACGAATCAAAAACTAATAATTGCTCTGAAATGATTGACCTGCTACTTTAAATTCCGGCTAAAATTGATATTTGAGATAAAATGTATTTATTATCTCAGTAGCTTGAACATGATCATACAGCAATAAACAAAATTGATATTGTAAATAAAGGATCACATAGTCTTTGTTGTTTCAAAAGTTTCAAAACCCAGTTTTGTACCGGGCACACCGGCTTACCTGGCATGTGACAAGCTAACTCGCCATAATTCCAGGAATGAGTCCCTAAATTCATTTGGAATGCCAAAGTAGGAGAAGACTGATAACGCAAAAATATTCAAGAGGACAGAGCCAAATATGGTGGAACTATCATCATTACTAATTCCAAGATTACAATTCCATCATATCAGTTTCAGATTGTTGCACATTATTAAGGATTTATAGAAGGATCTTACAGACTATATCATACAGTAACACCAGGAAACCATAACCATGTGAAGTCATTATGAACAACTTTGATCACATGATTAAAGCTTCAACAACATACAATCTGGAAAAGAGGATCTATTACAAAAGATCATATATAACCATTATCTAATATAGGAAAAATACCTTTTGGCTCTTTTTCTTATTGCATTCATCAATTTCTTCACTTCCATCACTTTCAACATATGAAACTTTCTGCACAAATCGAGCTGAAGTCCGGACCTCGCCGTTCCTTGTTGAAACGGACCATCCAACATTGTTTTTCCGCATACTTCTGCCTCTCCTTAAACTTTTAAAGTCCTCATCAGTATCATTTTCCGAGTCCTTTGCTGACGAATCTTCATCTTCAAATGATGCTCTACCTCTCTTACGCCTGTGGGATGCAGTAAATGATTTAGGTGCTCTTGTGGAATTTCTACCACAGACAACCTTGCGCCGTTGCACGCTTCTTGGTTTATCATAAAAGTCATCATCTTCATCTGATATATCCAAATCATCATCATCATCACTGTTACCATCATCATCAACATCTACACCTTCCCAGTCTTCATCCTGAAACTACAAGAGCGATCCAGAAAGAGCGTATCAAGCGGTACCCAAGACAATTTAACAATGGAACAATGAAGCAACATGCTCCTTCAGAGTATCAACCGTCCCTATAGGATCCTATGCACATTAGAAATAACCAAAGAATACATGCAATTGCTTCCACGTATGGCATTTCAGTAACAGGACAAACCTTGCCAACAACGAGAGAGCAGAGAAGCTAAAGTAAAGCTTGATAATAAGTTGTTGCCAAAGTTGAGGTCAGAAATATTATAAAGCTAAGAGGTAAGATTACTAGCTTACAACCATAACCATCTAGCTCCCCCCCCCCTCCCATTAATATAAAAATAGCAACAACAACAAAGCCTTAGTCCAAAAATAATTTGGAGTCGGCTAGCATGAATCCTGATATGTCATCATGAAAGAAAAGATGTAAGAAAAGAAAAAGTTAAAAGAAGAAATAGGTGGGGATAAAATTTAGAAAATACACAATGATAATACCAATACTTGCGGCCCTCTCAAGGTGCCCAGCGATGAAGCACATAAAGAAGAGAAGTTGGACCTTTTCCTCGAGAAGAGAAAAAGGTCAGGTCACATTTTCGGACAGTTGTGATGGATTTCTCATCCATCATTCTGTAATTAATCTCCTTTTAATAAATGAAAATCCATTGCATCTTAAAAATATAAAAATTAAATCAAGAAATTAAATAAAGACGGAAGGACAGAAGGACAAATCAATTGAAGCAATGTATTTAAGCCCAATGGGGATAGAGTTTAAATAATAGGATCCCCTTCCCTCACAAATATTTTCTTTTAGGCATGTAGGCAAAGCGTGGGAGTCTTTGCGGCACTGGGGTAGTGTTGCTGTTGTTGTATGTAGGCAAACCTTACCTTGCTTAAAGGCAAGAGGCTGCTTTCATGACTTAAACCCGTGACCTCAAGGTCACACGGCAACACCACAACCAGTGTAGGTTCGGCGCACTGGTTGAGGTGTTACGTGTGACCTTGAGGTCATTGTTTCAATTCCTGGAAACAGCGGTAAGGTTTGCCTACATTCCACCTTTTTAGTGGGAACCCTTCCCCGAAACCTCATAACGCGGGAATGCCTTGTGCACCGGGCTACCCGTATGTCATTATGTTGTTTTATTGTTTCCATTTGAGCCCAGCATATAGTGTCTTTTGCAGTTTCTTAAACAAACATCCATATAGGGTGTGTGATATATATCTTCCTCGTATCCATCGTTCGGGGGGATCGACCCTCGTTATAAATATGGAAGGCCTATGATTGTTAATGCTATGTTCTCTAGTCCCCATTATTTATTTATTTATTACTCCCTCCTCCCAAAATGATTGTCCCACTTTTTTTGCTTTTATTACGAAGGAACTTTGAACAATAATTTTAGGTTTATTTAACTATACAAATGAAAATCTAAAACTCATTATTGATACACCATCAATAATACTATCAATTGCAAGTTTTAGATCTTCATTTGTATAATTAAATCAACCTAAAATTATTGTTCAAAGTTTCTTCGTAATAAATGCAAAAAAAGTGGGACAATCATTTTGGGACGAAGGGAGTATAATTTTTTTAAATGACGATTACATAAGACGATTCATGTTGTCGACCCCGAATCATTATGGGACTAAGGCTTTGTTGTTGTTGTGATGACTAAGGCTTTGTTGTTGTTGTGATGTAAAATAATGGGGAAGAGAAGCCAACTCATCCACAGTTCGAAGAAAGACTAGCCTCATGAAAATTCATTCAGAAGGTTCTTAACTTCTTATACGAAAGAATTGGCAAAATTATATACAAAGGGACATAGGTGAATATGATACAATCTTTGGCCAAATAACAAATGCATAAATCAAGCATACAAGGTAGAGAAGTATCATTTCAGACTTAATGGTCTATGAGGGCCTAGAGATTCTTTCTACAAGACTCCCAAGCAGCAAAAACAATTGCGTAGATAAAAAATATATGGGCAAAGGCATAAACATATGACCGAACAAACTTGTAGTTTTGTACAAACAAGTGATTAGTAGTTAGAAACCATGTTTTCGATAGCATAAATATAGAGGCAAAATTGTTTCACCATAAACAACAACAACAAAGCCTTAGTCCCAAAATAATTTGGGGTGGGGTAACATGAATCCTCATATGTCATCGTGTAAAAAGGTTGTTGAAAAAAAAAATCAACCCCCCACATGGATTTTTGCCCTCCACTCCTGCCTCTTCAACACCATACTTTCATCCCCTCCAAATAAACTCATATCATTTTCAATCACTCTAATCCAAGTTTGTTTGGGTCTTCCCCTACCCCTTGCCATTTTATCATTTCTCCACTGTTCCGGCCTCCTAACCGATGCATCACTCGGTCTCCTTCTCACATGTCCAAACCACCTTAGACGATTTTCCCTCATTTTATTCTCAATAGGCGCAACTCCTACTTTACCTCTGATCACCCCATTCCCCAATCGATCATTTCTTGTATGACCGCACATCCATCGAAGCATACGCATCTCCGCCACATTCATCTTATACACGTGACACTGTTTCACGGCCCAACATTTGGTGCCGTAAAGCAGTGTCGGCCTAATTGCCGTGCGGTAGAATTTTTCTTTTAATCTATGGGACATGCCGCGATCACATAAAAACCCTGTGGCACTCTTCCACTTCAACCAACCTGCTTTAATCATATATTTATCCATAATATACGAAGCAGGATGTCATTTTACTGGTAGCCCCGCCCGGTGTGAACCTTCTTATAATGCAAATTTTCATAAGTTGAACCTTTGCTTTTCTATAATTGGTTTCTTCATATGAAAGTTATCTTAGGGGGCGTTTGTTTTTTGATTTTCAGCCTTGTTTGCCTCTTAACACTTACCACCCTCCGTCCCATGATAATATATAAACTTTCCTTTTTGGGCGTCCCACAATAATATATACTTTCCTAAAATGAAAAGGAATCTTTACTATTCCCTCCACTCATTCTCTCTCCTACATTATTTTAATACTCACATCACCATTATAATTTACTATTCTCTCCACTCATTCTCTCTCCTATTTTATTTTCACACTCACAACACTTTCAATATAATAATTCCTCCTTAATTCCCGTGCAAAACCTAAAAGTCTATAAATTCCTGGGACGGAGGGAGTATTCATTAAGAGGATTAGAGAAATAAGTGTGTTTGTGTTTTTTTTTTTGAAATAAGGCTTGTTAGGCTCTTAAAGTCCTCTTAATTTTAAGTGGTTAAAATGTTGCTGAATTGCCTCGGAAAGCCTCTGAAAGCCACTGTTTCATATTTGGTTTTGGTTAATTTTTTTAAAAAATTGTTTACTGTTTCATATTTGGTTTTGACGATTTTTTTTTTTTTTTAATTTTTTTAACTGTTTCAGAAAATGAATTCAGATAGAAAATCAAACAACTTATCCAATTCAGAATTCAGTTTTCAGTTGCTGCCTCTTAATCATTCAGCCATTTTCAGAACTGAAATCAAATTTCAGCACTTATCACTTAAAAAAAAACAAAAACCCCCTTAAAGATGAGTAAGGCAGTAAAATATAGAAAACTGACTTCTTTTATGTGAGTTACGGACCTTACGGTTTGAGTGACTTTTATAGCTTTTGGACAATAATGCCCTTTAATTGATAACATAAATTGCTCCTTGATAATAAAAAAATGATAGGTATTTTAGTATAAAAATCAAGGCAATAACTTCCCAAATAAGAATACCTTCATAGCAGAAAAAAAAGGTTCAATGCAATAATCTTTTTATAAGATATACTGCAATAATTAAGTTTTGAAAAAAAAAAATAATATATATATATATATATATATACTCCCTCCGTCCCACCTCACTTGACACTTATTTCCATTTTGGGCCGTCCCAGCTCACTTGACACTTCCCAAAATAGCCTACTTTTTATAATTTTATATTCACTCTACCCCACCACTCATTCTCTCTCTTCATTTTCCACCACTCAATTTATTCAACCAACACTACTATTTATCCCACTCATTCTCTCTCTTCATTTTCTACCACACATTTTTTTTATTTTATTCTTTTTTCTTAGTTCCCGTGCCCTTTCAAGGGTGTCAAGTGAGGTGGGGAAGAGGAGTATATATATATATATATATATATATATATATATATATATATATATATATATATATATATATATATATATATATTCCCTCCATTTCATAACACCTTGCACCATTTTGGGTGGACACCGAAAATAAAAAGAGAACATATATAAATAAATATATAATGTGAGTGGGAAAGAGAAAGGGGGTTGTGAGTATGACAAGTGGGTAGGGTAAAAACAAAAGGTAGACATTTTAGGAAAGGGGACTTCCCAACAGGACACCCAAAAAGGAAATTAGTGGAAGGTGTTATAAAAGGGAGGGAGTATATATCAAATGATTTAGGTCTTTAAATGGAATGATAGTAGCAATCAACCATCAAACGAAGTAAAATTGCAAGTGATGAGTTAACTCTTTGTATAGTGAAGCTGCCTTTGACAAAATCAAAGTCTGACATAATGATACAAATAGAATATTTGATAACTGAAGGGAATAAAATTATAGAGAACTAGATAATGAGGATTCAAATAATCATCCAGTAATTGTGACAAAAAAGCAAAGCTAGAATTCAATTGAGTTTGATCAGTAATCTGAAGAGGTTAAAAAAAGCATACAACTAATCCAGGAAAACGGAAAGATAGGAGGCTCATAGGTATTAACCAAAAGTTCCTGCCACGTCCACATGTGCAAATGCGAAAAAACGATGCCAAATGCTTCAGGTTAAATTGAAAACAGAAGAAGAATGGGCGTAGTTTCCATTGCACTTCCAAAAATTTCATGTTACCAGCAAGATGTTTTTCGAAAAAAAAGTGGCATTCAAGAAAAAGCTCTGATTTAATGAGTGGATATCAAAAATGCGCCACGTGACGATCCCTAACTTGGTTACACTCCTCTGCCCTGAGAAAAAAATAGATGTCATTTGTCTTATAGTGAAAAACACATAAATGGTTGGCGAACAAGGTTGTGACATCACGGGATGTAGTATTTGACGAAATCTCGTCCTATTAATACATTTCATAGCTCCAAAAAAAAAAATGAAAGTGAGGCATTGTATAATAATGATAGTTCTGAAATTCCAGCTTAAGTTGGGGAGTATTCCTTAATGGAAGAAGATCAACTTTGTGGGGGGTAATGAAACTCAAGGCGATGAAGTACCAATTTGAAGGTCCTAACGAACTCCTAAACGCTGAAGAAGTACAAATATTATTGCATTGGGAAACACTATGAGAAGATCACTGAATGTTTCTTTATTAGCCCGATTGATGAAGATGAACCATCGTCTTGTGAAGAAGGTAGGGGGAGCAATTTATGGGAAGGTGCAATGAAAGAAGACATGAGCGCTCTACTGAAGAATGAGACTTGGGATTTAGTTCATTTGTACAATGATGCCCAAGAAAAGGTGTTGAAGGAAGGGGTTCTGCTAATCAAAGTCTATATTAGTAACTAGACTGCCGGTGACTAGACTACGGTGCTACCAAAAAAACAAACCTTCTGGAGTTAGCACAAAGAGGGAGTGTTGAAACAATTGTGCTATGCTTCAGTCGTTAGTTACAAACAGTTCTATTCATGAATATAAGTAAGTTATTAATTACAGTAGAAGCTGAATAGTTTAGTCCATGAATCTATTAAGTAGTCCATGCATCCATTAGAAACTTGCATCTAGTAATTTATGAATATGTCTACAGATAAGTCTGCAATTTTATATCTTGTTCTAAAGTCAAGTACCTAGTCTAGAATATTCTTATGTATCTATAAATAATGTGAAATGCTGTTGTAGTGGATTAGAGTTCAGAGTGCATTCCATATTTTCTGTTCTCCGTTTAGTTTGTGCTTATTATTCTTCTTCATGTTTTACTTCCTTAACAATCTTTGGCATACAATTTAGTGTTTCTAGCTGTACTTCGAGTATTATCTCTCAAGTTTACTCGATTATTAATAGGAAAGTCAACAGTTATCATTACATAAGTGGCTACTAAATTAGAGAGCGATGGTTGAAACAATCGATAATGTGAAAAAATGGAACTGGGTGATTAGGTTTAGAGGATTAGGCCTGGATGGGTCATAGAGGGACCCTCCCGAGAGAGATGGAAAAAACCAGCCTTTGGTATTAAACAATTTAATTCTTAAACAGCAATAATTGATAATTAATACTCCCTCCGTCCCAGAGTAAGTGTCTACTTTCCTTTTTGGTACGTCCCAAAGTAGTCATTCCCAAAATGGCAAGTTATGAACAGTGTTTTGGACAACTTTGTCCTTATAATGCTTCTATAATTACCGAATAAAAAAACAATAATTAACTAGTCTTTTTTTTTTCTTATAAAAAAAAACAAGTCTATTTTACCCACTTGCATTATAAATAGTGTTTTGGAATTTGGACAAGTATTTCCTGAACTCACTAGAATTGTATTCTCATTTTAATCTCAATAAGAATGCAAACCCAAGGTAGGACTCTTACTTACTCTGGGATGAAGTATTATTTATTAATCATTATTCCATAAACAAGTCTATCAACTACTCAAGCCATAGTTACCTTGAACACACTTCTCCTCTCATCCCATGTCCCAGATAGTGGGTCGTTTTTCATCCCGAGTTGCAAGGTAATGGGAATCAATTCGCTCAAACCATGGTACCGAAAAATAAAAAGGTGTTGTATAAAGTATAAACAGACCTTTAAGGAGTCACCCCATTTGTGCCGCCTCGCTTTGCCTTGCTTTTCGTAATGGAGAGAGACAAGTGGCACGAGGGAAACGTCACTATCTCATTGGAAAAGTCGAAAACCCTTACGATCTTTCTCAACTCGACGTCCTTGGGAAGAGGTCAATCCATCGATCTCATAGAGGTCTTCGAAGAGATTTACTGTTTGTTAGCGGTGATGATTTTTGTAGTAATGTCTTTTGGATTTGACAATCAATATTAAATGGTTAATTAGTTTATATTAATGTCATTTGGCATTTTGATTATTCACAATCTATAAGTATATGCGCACATTTGTGTATGTTTATATATATATATATATCTACATAATTTAGTGGCGACCCAAATTACTTTTAAAATCGTAATATGTCCCCAATGGAAGTGTACTGCGTTCTCAACTGGCGTAATGACTGATCACCTCTAACATACCCAAAATTTTCAGCCATGTTTCTTGTTCCGGTACTCATCCCGCGTCCCAAAACGTCCCATGTTCCTTGTTCCCGTACCCGTCCCGCGTCCCGAAACATCCCTTGTTGACTCAAACTGATATAACAAAAACTATTTTGAGATAACAATTATTAAAGTCATGACTATTTAAAAAAAAAATCCAACAGCTTACTTTGTTATCTAAAACCTGTAATGTAAAACCTAGCTTTTCAAACAATGTCAATGAACAACTTTTATTTTAAAAGCCAGATTCTCAATTATAAATTTTCAGAAGCTCCGCAATTTTTAAATTATTCAATGTAAGGCACTTTTCAGAGATACTTTTCCAGTCAAGTAACTATCACAAATATTTATGCCCTTTTCTCCCAAAACTCAACTTTGAAGAGGGCAATAACGCTTGTCAACCGAACTCCACACATATTCTACCTGAACTTATTCTTACACTCCAATTAGAATAATAACTATCTAAAAACTTTTACCAGAAACTTAGAAAATGAAACTTAGCTTTTCAAGCTATGTCAGCTAACAACTTTTAATAATAAGCCAAATTCTTAATTAAAGGCACATTTTAGAAAAGCTCCACGAGTTGGTTCTTATGCTTATTAAATGATTTTCCAGTCAAGTATCTATAAAAAAACACTTTCACCTTTTTTCCCCCAAGCTATAACTTTGCAAGAAAAGAATAAAGCATGTGAACAAAACTCCACATATATTCTACCTGAACTTATTCGATTCCTCCAATTACGTCAATGATTTCACAGAATGCAATGAACAAAACAACATGTTCAATCATATTTTTCCTTTTTCCTTATCATATTTAGCCAAATTATATGTTGATGGGCCTGGACTCTGGAGTAATGAAATGTAAATAGGTCCTCATGGCTATAAACTATGATGCTAGGACTCTTTGGTGTACCCTGTCGGACTTCGGTCGACACTGCTTGACTACGAGTGTCTGACACGGGTACTGTGGGGTAATCCAAAGAGTCCAAGTATCACAGGCTATAAATGATATCATGCAAATGGCTAATTATTACATATCTCTCAAAAATGTAAAATAGCATGACCTAAGAATCCAGCTGAACACATGTAAATGGTTCTATGAGGACTATCTAGTTTCCAACATTTTAGGTTAGCACCAAATTTTAGGACCGAAGGGGTGTGTTCTCAAGCTGAGGTTCATAAAATGAGGGTGCCTTCTTAGGATGATAAAACACGGAAGCATTTCTTCAGTAACTAAGAGAGTGTGAACATTCAACACTCCTCACAACCACTACAATATTCAGTATGGACATTGTACTCAGAAGTCAGAACTACTGCCTTACTCAGCAAAGACATTCTCACACAGCTATTGCACCACCAAGAGCGGAATCGTGATCACCGAGACGAGTCTAAGATATGGTGGGGGCAGGGGGGATCCTGAGTTGTATTCCACAACTACTAAAACCCAGGAACATAACAGCAGCTCAAATAAAGCCTACCACTTGATATCCATTCAAAACTTCAAGAAACTATGTTTTAGCAAGCCAAGAAAATGAAGCATTAATAAGCCTATTGACCACAAAAATGTAATAATAAACTACCTTTTTTCCTTTTCCGCCATTTGTGGTAACAGCATCAGGATCAAAATCTGCATCATCAGGGTCATCTTCTGCGGGAAAACATGAGAACACAATAGAAATTAAAATTTATGGGAAAGGCGCCTGATGCATGCTACAAGACTATAAATTTGCGATTTACACCATTTAACTTATGGCAAAAAGGGAAATTTTAACAATTAATATAAAGGTACCATATTCGACATCACCATCTTCATAGTCAGCGTCGCCATCTTCATAGTCAGAACCATTGGATGTCTTTGACTTCCTCGGATTCACATAGTTGTTTGGGGCAGCAGTAGGCCTTGACTGTGGTTTTGAATTTGAACTAGTTTGATTACTTAACAATCTGTGATGCACTGAATCACTCTGTTCATCTCCATCCTGCTCATAATAATCATCAGACAACATTTCATCCACAGATTGACCTTTATGGACCTTGTCGACATATGATAAATCATTCTCCGAACCTTCTTCCTTATAACCAGAACTGCTTTTTGATTCCTGGCCAGATTCTGATTCAGGACGAGAATGCATGGGTTGACAGTCCTTCCAAAATGTCGAACCCCATCTCCCAGTTGAAGCTGTTTTCCGAGAATAAGGCTGTAAACTAGATAACTTACCATCATCCTCCACTCCTGCAGTGTCATATTGTGACCTACTGGCAGCATAGGGCACACCATCACTCCTATAATGTCCGTCCACCATCTTCATCTCAAAATATGTATCCATACTCGCATGGGCATCAAAATTATCATAGCCCAATCTTTCTAGACTTGGTTCCTGGCCTTTCTCATCCAAGACACCCTCTGAAACTGCTCCATTTTCCGAATTCCTGAAAACGGCCATCCTCTCCTATTACATAGGAAGTTCAATCAAAGTCCTGCCCCTCCCCCCCCCCCAAAAAAAATAGCTAGGCGTATTAATATCTCCATTAAGGCATTTCATAGCCAACAAACCAGAAATAAAACCACTAGATTAAATTATTAAGCTAAATGTTGATCAGTTTAACAAAAAAAATTGAGTTAAGACCAGCTATCTATCAACAAAGCCACTAAAGCAGTGATGCCACATAATAAAACAGCAAAACTCTACACGGTAAAATGGATAATTGTATCGAAAGGTGAACAAAAAGGCGATTCATTTTATTAAAATTTCTCAAAACAGTAAAAACAAATTGGATTGCAGTGAAAACAATGGATCGGTCAGTCTCCGTACATAAACATGAAGTACTAGGAAATTACATTTAAAAAGCCTAAACCAGGTAAGAACCCTGAATCTAAAGCCTAAAAACCCTAATTGGATCATGAAGGACGGTGAAATGGAGCAATCGAGTGGCTGATGATTGATTAGGGAAGGAGCTCACCTTTTGTAAAGAGACAGAGAGTGTGTACGTGACCAACTAGGTCGAGAGATAGCGAGAAACAGGCGCAAGTGAATAATCAAGAGGAGGTCGGAGGTGAAGGGGCGTGTCCGGGGAAGAAAGGCGCCGGCGGAAGGAGGAACGATTCAAAAAAAAAAGATACTGTGATGAAAGTTGTTTTTATATAGGAATAGGATATAGATATATATAAAGGGGAGGGTGGTGTGCGCCGGGGTGAAATGAAACCGGCCAATTATACGACGTAGGTAAGTGGAGTTACCGGTCGACGATGTCCAGTGTGTGTGTGTGTGTGAGAGAGAGAGAGGGGGGGAGGAGGGGGCTGTTAACAGGGGGATTTGGCAGGCTTATTTTTGTTTGGAGAGACGTGTTAGAGATGGATTTGTTACATTTGTATTTGAATGGGGAGAGATGTACCTTTTTTTTTTTTGTCTTTGTCTAGTGTTTGAAAAATCTTACTCCGTAATAAAAAAAATGAATGTGTGGAATAATTGACAAATGATTGTTAAAAATTGGATTAATTCCTCCTTACCCACACACACAGTCCAAATCAAATCTCATCAAAATTCAACTGAGATCAAAATTTTCTTAAACCTCGGAAGTCGAATTAATTCCTCCTTACCCACACACAGTCCAAATCAAATCCCATCAAAATTCAACTGAGATCAAAATTCTTTTAAACCTCAAAAATCGAGATTAAAATTACTCAAAAACCCGTTAACAGTCCTATACCACATGGTATATATACCACATGGTATAGGACTTTTTTTCAATCTTATACCATATGTTATAGGACTTTATTTCTTAGTATTTTTTTCTTTTTATTATTTTTATTTAATTTTTTTTAAAAAGTGAAAAAAGTGCAAAAAAAATTGGTCCTATACCACATGGTATAAGACCTGACGGGATGCTATAGGAGTGACGCGGGTTTTGATGGGATTTTAATTTCAAACGGGTTTTGGTGAGATATTGATATGAGTCATGGGTCTTAGAGTCCTTGGCCTTTAAAAATTGCTAGTATTAGTTACGTTTGATTTGACTTATTTTAAAGTGTTTATGACTTATGACTTTTATAAGTCATTTTTGAATCATTTAATTTCATTTTGGGTAAAATAAGTCATAAGTCATGTACAAGTCAATTAAAGCACAATTCTTCTTATAAGTCATAAGCATTAAGCCAAGTGTTGAATCAAAAAACACGTATGAACAGTAAAAACACGGATGAACAGTGACCTTAAATGAATATTTCATATTCCGAAACTACCCTCGTTTTAATAAAATAATAATAATATAATAATAATAATAATAATAATAATATAATAATAGTAATAATACAACAACAACAACAACAAAGGCTTAGTCCCAAAATAATTTGGGGTCGGCTAACATGAATCCTCATACGTTATCGTGAAAAAAAAAATTAAAAAAAATAAAAATAAATAAATAAAAATAAAAATAAAAAATAAAATAAAATAAAATAAAACAAAGATCTTAATGTTAAAACAATCATATTTTAAATGTTTTTTAGTTTGTTTTTTGCAAAATTTACAAATTCACACTTTAAACACTTGTATCGACCTTTTTAACGCTTAACCGACACTTTTCAATACTACTCAAAGTAACACGTTTTAAAGGCTCAAACTAACATTTTTTAACAGTCAAGCTTATCAATTTTTACAGTCAAATTGATAATTTTTAACATTTAAACTGACAATTTAACACTCAAATTAGAACTTTTAACAAGTTTAAAAATGTCATTTCAATTATTCATAAATATAGGTTCATTGTTTTAGCTTATAAAATTGTGGATACTTAACATTCAAACTAGCGTTTGTTTGTAAGATATAAACTAACACTTTTAATAAGCCAGGAAAAAGGAGGAAGGTTGTGATAGGCATGCGACAGTCAGCGTGAAACTTATTTACATTATCATCATGTGAGTTTCTAAGTTGTCATCCAAAGCGACATGTCTCCCCGACACTCGAGGAGAAGTCAAATTTGCCAGATTTTCGTATTTCAAAGGATTGCGGGTAAAGAAACTAGTTTATAATAGTGGTAAGGATAATAGAATGCGCTACGAAACTTAGAACATTGACTCTTTCACGGAGAGATTGACAAAAGTAGTGAAGATTATGAGTTGGAGAAAGATTCACATATTTATATTATGTGTACATAACACTAACGAATTGGGGAGAAAAGAAGATAAATACTCCCTCCGTCCGCTTACAAAGTTCACACTTTCTATTTTGGGCGTCCGCTTACAAAGTTCACACTTTGTTTCTTTCCTAAAAAGGAAACCTTAAATCACTATTCTCTCCACTCATTCTCTCTCCTACATTATTTTAATACTCACAACACCATTATAATTTACTATTTCCTCCACTCATTCTCTCTCCTATTTTATTTCACACTCACAACACTTTCAATATAATACTCCCTCCTTAATTCTCGCGCAAACAGTAACTGTGAATCTTCTAAGCTGACGGAGGGAGTATCTTATTGGGGTTACAAGCTTTTTAGTACTTGGGAAATGATAGAGTTAGAAATGGAGTAAATATCATCATTGTTGACAAGGATAGTGCTCCATGTCATTTTAAAAGTGGGTGCACAAATTTTACTAGAGAACTATAAAATAGAACTATGAAAACAAAAAAAAAAAAAAAAAGCAAAATCTATATTACAATAGGAGTGGGATCTAACCGCCACACAAAGAGCGGTCAGGATCCAATCTCTCAAAAGACAAATAGCGGCTGTGATTTAATTTGGAAAAAAAAAACTTCCCACTTGATGCACCGGATATTAACTCTCTCCTCTCTTCCCCTAACTCACTATAAAGTATTATACATATAATATATAATATATATATTATATATATTATATTATATATATTTATATATATATAATATATAATATATATATATTTTATATATTATATTATATATATTTATATATATAATACTCCCTCCGTCCCATGATAATATATAAACTTTCCTTTTTTGGCTCCTTTTTGGGCGTCACATAATAATATATAACTTTCCTAAAATGGAATGGAATCTTTACTATTCCCTCCACTCATTCTCTCTCCTACATTATTTTAATACTCACATCACCATTATAATTTACTATTCTCTCCACTCATTCTCTCTCCTATTTTATTTTCACACTCACAACACTTTCAATATAATAATTCCTCCTTAATTCCTGTGAAAAACTCAAAAGTCTATAAATATATGGGACAGAGGGAGTATATAATATATATATTATACTTTCTCCGTCCCATTGATAACTTCACCGGCAAGCAAATTAAGGAAAAAAGATAGTGGAGAAAGTGTTGTGAGTATAAAAGTAAAATAGGAGAGAGAATGAGTGGAGGAAATAGTAAATTTGAAAAATGTTGTGAGTATAAAAGTAAAGTAGGAGAGAGAATTAGTAGGTGGAATAGTAAATATTCTTTGTCATTTTAGGAAAGGTGAAGCTTTTAACGGGACACCTATTTTGGCAAAAAGTGAAGTTATCTATGGGACAGAGGGAGTATATATATATATATATATATATATATATATATATATATTCCCTCCGTCCCTGCCGACTTAGGATTTTTTGAAATGACACGGGGATTAAGGAAAAGGTAAATGTTGTGAGTGTAATTTAAAAATAGGAGAGAGAATGAGTGGAGGGAATAGTAAATTATAATGGTGTTGTGAGTATTAAAATAATGTAGGAGAGAGAATGAGTGGAGAGAATAGTAATTTAAGGTTTCCATTTTGGGCCGTCCTAAGTCGGGTGGGACGCCCAAAATGGCAAAAAGTCCTAAGTCGGCCGGGACGGAGGAGTATATATATATATATATATATATATATATATATATATATATATATATATATATATATATATATATATATTATATTTATATATATATTTATATTTATATTTATATATTATATTATATAGTGTATATATATATATATTATATATATATATATATATTATATTATATCATATTATATTATATATAATATATATACTATATATATAATATATATATTATATTATATTATATTATATTATATTATATTATATTATATTATATTATATTATATTATATTATATTATATATATTTATATATATAATATAAATATTATATTATATTATATTATATTATATTTTATTATATTATATTATATTATATTATATTATATTATATTATATTATATATTTATATATATATATATATTATATATATATATAATTTATATATTATATTATATTATATTATATTATATTATATTATATTATATTATATTATATTATATTATATTATATTATATTATATTATATTATATTATATTATATTATATTATATATATTTATATATATAACATATATATATATAATATATTTATATATAATATATTCTTTTTTGAGTTGTCCACTTCTGAAATTTGAGAGCATATGTGCATGGGGTTTTTGCCTGATCTAATATTATGGTTCTAAGCTCGGGGAAGACCCGGCTTAGTAACTTTCTATTTTGACACATAACCAACTCTCTCTTGGACTCTCCTAAAGCGTTTTGGCAATAGCTTGGTCGGAGGCACATTGTGTGTGTGTGGGGGGGGGGGGATTTTGACTATGAATTTACTTATTTTGTGTGTGTGTGTGTATGTGTGTGTGTGTTTATGTGCCCGTTAGAGAGAGAGAGAGAGCTGGTGAGTGGGTGGGGGTTAATGGGGTGTGAGGGGTGCATATAATATATTTTTATTATGTAGAAGATGCTTCATGTATTGTGACTCATATAGAGTGCTTAAAGTTTTCTATTTTTTATCGATCACCCAAATTTCAAATGTTTCAGATTTGTTTTTGCCTCCTTTTTCTTTTTCTTTTTCTCTTTCTTTGTGTGTGTGTGTGGTGGTGGGGGTGGCGATTGATGGGGTGAGGGTGAATGTGGATATGGATAGTACAGAATGAAGATGCTTTATTTGTATAATAATTTAATATTTTTTTCATATGATGTACTTAATGTTTTCTATCATAAAATGTTGAAACTATATCATTGAAAACTTTTCAATGCTATAAATAGGTAGATCCTCAGTTTTCGCTTTTCTTTTAATCACTTTTTCGGCATAATTTGTCTCTTTGTTTTCAGGTTAGTTTTGATGGTTTTACATAGAAGGTGGCGGGTACTCGATAGTGAATAATAAAGTAGGTTGAAGGTGATGAGAAAAAGAATAATGATAGATTAGGGGTACTGGCCCGTGCGGTCCGCACGGGGGGTCTGTACTAGTAATGTGTACAATATGACTTGAAACCGTTCATTAAAGTTCTGCACTTTTATAATTATACTCCCTCCGTTCCTAAAAGTTTGTCCCATTTGACTTTTTAGTTGAACTTTAACCACAAATATATGACAATTTAATTATGTTCATGAAATTCTAAAAATTCCTATTGATTCACCATTAATAATATTATCAACAACAACTTTTAAAATTTCATGAACATGATTAATCTCTCATAAATTTGTGATCAAAGTTCAACAAAAAAGTCAATTGGGACAAACTTTTAGGGACGGTGGGAGTACTTAAATAAGATCTTCTACTATTAAACATAAAAAGGAAATGGGTGCATTTGCACCCAATTGAAGTTACTTAGATCCTCATATATACAAAGAGTATATCAATGATGCTGTGGTGGAAGTGTTTGGAAAGAGTGGCAAGGATTATCAATATCGAACTTGTGATAGGGGATGTAGTTATAACCAGTATTTTGGTCACTCAATTTTACCTATTGTTTAAATGTGGCCACAAATGTTTTTACTTTGGAATGTCATCATCTAACTACCAAAATTTTGCAATCTCATCACTTCGTTAAAAGAGGCATCAATTATTAAATGAAATAAAATAATTAAAAAAAAAAACTCTGAAAGTATCAGATGCGACCTCCCAAGTCGCAACCTACCCTTTCTCCTTTCCCCATTCTCCTTGGTTTGAATTTTGGAAGATAAGAAGGCAAAAATGGAATTGTAACCAATCATTTATTTATTTTTGAGAAGGGGGAAAGATGGAAGTGAGTGTAGATGGGGTGCCGAAGTGCCGATACGAGGTAGAGGGGGATGGGAAAGGGAAGACGATTGGAAGTGGAAATGGTGGATTGGGACTTGGGAGATGGATTTGTTGGAAATTAAATTAATAAGCACCACAGATTAAACAACAATTTAATCAACAGTAGGGGATTTTATTGATCAAGTCAAACGTACCAATTAAGCCAATAGCAAAACCGAAAGCCAAGGAACAGGATCAGGAAAACAGACAGAAACAAGAAATCAAACGGTTAGAAAACTTATCGTGATTTGATCGAGTCGCCTTAGGAAGACTGTCCTAAGAGAAAATATTGCCCCCAATTGGTGCAACTCGTGCATGTGCAAATTTCTCCGAGGATAAAACGATCACGGACTACGTATCACGAGCGGCACATGTAGGTAGTCACCGGCGGTCCTATCTCAATCGCCTTGAATCTCACGAACAAATCTCTATGAACGAGAAGTAATCTTGCAATGAATTAAAGTCAAGAGAATTGTTGTTTCTCTCCAATAATTCAATAAAAAAACGGCAGGAGGGTTTTTGGTATTTATAGGTATGATAGAAATTAGGTTTTGGATTTAATTAAACCTAAAATCAGCATAAATTCGGCCCAGGAACGTCAAAAACCTCGTCACTAGCGCGGCCGCCCTAGGGGCTTGCGCGACCGCGCTCAATGGCAGACAACTGGGATGGAACTACGGCAAGCCAGCGCGGCCGCCCTAGGCGTGAGCGCGGCCGCCCTCCTTCGCAGCATCTCAGACGTGATTTTACTCCTTACCAAATATCAGTTCAAGCCAATGACATCCAAGGTCATATACTATGAACTTCCATACCACAAATGCAAAATTCCAACAATCCCCCACAAGTTCATAGAAATATGACGTGTACAGATTGTCCATTGCCATGCTTTCAATAATGGTACCTTGGCGAACCACTACCTATGTTATCCAACGCAAACCTCCACGGGACCGGATGAACGGGTGTCTTGAATCGATGCCTTTGGATGTAGAGGCCTTTCTTTGGTAACAAACACGACAAAAGCTATGATAGGCCCTCTATCGAGCACTTGACGCTTATAAGCCATACGTCCCGATCCTCTATCATGAGTGCTTTTAAGGAATAACCCAAATTCCTCTAGTTGCGACCAACAACAACACTCACTTAGCTGGGCATCTCGGAAGATGTCTTGCTAACATCTTGTCTAAAAGACTTGATCCCATTCAAAGTTCCAAACTTTTACTAAATTAGCGCAATGAGCACCTCTAGGCTATTCGGGGGATAGACTCGGACATGTAACATGTCAATCTATTATTTGGTGCTCCAGACTCACCCCACGGCTTGTTATTACCACATTGAATCTCCTTTGTGGGATCTCCACTTAGGTAGATTGGGTTGCTACTTGCGTTTGAGTCGAGACGGGGTTCGAGTCCCATCCCCAACCTAGATTTCGAACAAGAGCAAATTCTAGCCCTTTGGTTAAAGGATCATTTGTGTTATCCTTGGTACCAACATAATCAACAGCCTATCACCTTCCGAGACACTAGATCCCTTATAGATTTTAATCTAATTTGGATATGTCTCCTAGTTTCTGATCGTACTTGACACTTTTCGGTTTCTCAATTGTGGCGGTGTTGTCACAATGTACGGAGATAACGAGGCATGGGCTTGCGACCGTGGGCAACTCGAGACATAAGTCCTCGAAGCCATTCGGCTTCCAATCCGGTAGTGTCAAGAGGGCAACTAATTCGGCCTCAAATGTAGACCTAGACAACGAGTTTGTTTGAGTCGACCTCCAACGGCTATGACTCCGCCTAAGGTGAAAACATACCCCGTACGGCCATAACTCCCGGAGTTATAGGCAATCCGGCTGCATCACTATATCCTTCAAGAAACGAAGGATATCTCCCGTAATGCAACCCAAGGGAAATTGTTCCCTTCAAGTACTTGAGAACTCTATCAAGAGCTTCCCAATGTGCTTTACTTGGACATTGAGTATATCTAGCCAACCTAGTAACCGAATAGGATATATCCGGTCTAGTACAATTGGCAAGATACATCAAACTTCCAATTATTTGAGAATATCTCAAGCTGAGCCATCGGTACTCCACTTTCATTCTTAGTAAGAGCGAGATGAAGGGTCATATGGAGTCTTAGCTACTTTGCAATTCTTATAACCAAATTTCTCAATTATACTTTCAGTATAATGAGATTGCGATATGGTTATGCCACTAGTTGAACGAGTCAACTTAAGGCCAAGAATCACACTTGCCACTCCCATATCCTTCATCTCAAACTTACTTTTCAAGAATGCCTTAGTAGTATCAATTATCCTCATATCCGTTCCAAACAACGAGAATATCATCGACATACGAGACATAAAACAATACTACTATCACCAATACTCTTGCTATAAACACACTTATCAAACTCATTATTAACAAAGCCAAACGATGAGATAATTTTTATCAAATTTCTCATGCCATTGCTTAGGGGCTTGTTTAAGTCCATACAAGGACTTAACAAGTTTACAAACCTTTCTCTCATTGCCGGGGGCCTCAAAACCTTCGGGTTGATCCATATAAATTTCTTCCTCAAGATCGCCATGCAAGAAAGCGGTCTTAACATCCATCGATGGATAGGAAGATCATATACGAAGGCCAATGCGATAAGCATTCGGATTGTAGTCATTCTAGCAATCGGTGAATAGGTATCGAAATAGTCTATTCCTTCCATTTGCTTGAATCCCTTAGCCACTAACCTAGCCTTAAACTTGTCAACGGTTCCATCCGGTTTCGGTTTCCTTTTAAAGACCCACTTACATCCTATCGTGCTACAACCGGGAGGGAGATCGACCAATTCCCATGTCCCATTAGAGACAATAGAATCCATCTCACTCTTATGACATCCTTCCAACTTGGCATCGAAGTAGCCATAGCGGCTTTGAAGGTTAGAGGATCACCATCGACATTGTAAGTGATAAAATCATTTCCAAAGTCCTTGGTGGTCCTTGCCCTTTTACTCCTTCTTGGTTCAAACTCATCGTCGAGAATGAGTTGCCTTTGGAATCAACCCCCACATTCGTCGGCTTCTCTACTTGAGCGGGAATAGAATTAGTGGTCGGGTTAGATTCCTTAGGAAGTCCGTCCTTCATAGGAAACACATCCTCAAAAATGTTGCATCACGTAACTCAACTATAGAGTTCACATCTATGCCGAAATTTCAGATTTTATAATAAGAAATCTCAATGCATAACTTGTTTCAGAATAACCTATAAAGATAGCATCAACGGTTTTAGGTCCAAGCTTTTTCCTTTTATGTGCGGGTACAAGTACCTTTGCAAGGCACCCCCACACTTTTAAGTGTTTCAAGCTAGCACTGTCGACCTCTCCAAAGTTCAAACGGACTTTCCTTTCTATGTTTAGGAGGGACTCTATTCGAATATGGCAAGCCGTATTCAAAGCCTCTCCCCACATATATTTGGGCGATCCAGAACTTATGAGCAAGCTGTTAATCATATCGGTAAGGGTTCTATTCTTACGTTCGGAACACCATTTGATTGAGGGGTGTAGGGAGGAGTCTCTTCATGTACTATTCCGTTTTCTTGGCAATAATACATGAAGGGGTTAGACTCATATTCACCTCCTCTATCGACCTTAACCGTTTAAGTTTCTTGCCGGTTGTGTTTACGCTTCGTTCTTAAATATAATGAATTTATCTAATGCTTCATCCTTAGAATTAAGCAAGAACACATAACGGTATCTACTAGCATCATCAATAAAGGTGAGAAAGTATTTCCTTTTGTCTTTGGTCAACACACCATTAAATTCACAAATATCGGTATGAACTAAATCTAGAATTTCGAGAATTTCTCACAACCGACTTAAACGGACCTTTTGTAGATTTAGCTTCAACACATACATGACACTTAGAATTCTTATCAATAGCATGTTTAGGAATAATATCTAAGTTCATCATTCTTTTCACGTAATCATAGTTAATATGTCCTAAACGACCATGCCAAACATTTGAAGATTCAATGGAATAAGAAACGGGATAATCAATAGAACTAAAATTATTGTGCGAACAAACATCGGTTTCAACTCTAATTTTAAATAAACCATCCGAGGAATAACCTTTCCCCACAAAACTACCGAGAATCCAAAATAATAACCTTATTACACTTAAATGAAATCTCGAATCCTTCTCTAACTAGACTAGAACCACTAATAATGTTGTGACGAATATCAGGAACGTGATACACTCGATGCAAGGTAAGAATGCGCCCATTGGGAAACCTCGGGTCCACGCGTCCGAGTCCCAAGCACCTTTGCGGCACTAGAGTTCCCCATCGTCAGCGATCTACCACGCTCAGAGTGGTAAGACACAAATAGCAATTTATCGGCACAAACGTGCACATTTGCCCCGGTGTCAACTAGCCACTCGTTGGGTTCATAGACGGTAAAGAGTTCGGGACAAGAAGTTACATACTTAGTAACATTGCGGGTCGATCATCAACTCCGGGTGCGTCGAGTCGGGATCATCATAATCCTTCGGACCCAACACCATGTTGACGGCGGGATGGTCATCGCGAGAGGCTCGTGGTCCTTTTCCTTTCTTGGACGGGCGAGTCCCTAGAAAAGTGTCCACCTTCTCCACAATTCCTGGCCGGTTATTGTTTTGCTCTTGGCTTCCTAAAGTTATTTTTCTTAACTTTAAGCTTATCATGGTTTTCTTTATCCTTAGAAGTTTTCACACCTTTTCCTTTAAACTTGCTTTTACCGGTTAACTATATCAAGTGTGCGGCCTCTCCACAGTACGCTAGGTTGGTTACCATTATGCACCTCCTGAATCGCAATTGCATTCATCAACTCATTGAGTGACAAGCTTCCTATACGATGCTTGAGGGTCATACCGAATTCCCCCCAAGATCGAGGAAACTTCTCAATGATAGCCATGACAGCGAACTTATCAGGAAGTCCCATATCAGCATCCTTGAGTGATTGCAAAATGATTTGGAGTTCGTGCACTTGATCGGTAACCGACTTGCCCTCACTCATGTGATAATTCAGGAACTTTCCCACTTGGTACTTTTCCACACCGGATTCATCGGTGCTGTACTTCTTGGAAAGCGAGTCCCATAGAGACACAGCAGTGAGAGGAGCAGAGCAGTAAACATCAAAGAGTGCATTCGACAAAGCCGACAGAATGCATCCTCGAACAACATCGTCCCGCTCCTTCCACGGTTTAACGGCGGCCACATTAACTAGATCATCACCATTCGTAGCGGGACATTTAGATGTCGGCATACCGGACATACCCTTAATTGACGGCCCGGATCTTCATGCGTTCAGACCAACGCTTGAAGTTCTTACCACCAAACTTCTCCGGAAGATCGGAGGTGTCAACTAGGGACTTAAAGGGAGAGCTAGAGGAACCACCAGACATGATCAAATAAAAATACTATTTTCTCTTAGACTGTTGGAAATTAAATTAATAAGCACCACAGATTAAACAACAATTTAATCAACAGTAGGGGATTTTATTGATCAAGTCAAACGTACCAATTAAGCCAATAGCAAAACCGAAAGCCAAGGAACGAGGATCGGGAAAACAGACGAAACAAGAAATCAAACGGTTAGAAAACTTATCGTGATTTGATCGAGTCGCCTTAGGAAGGCTGTCCTAAGAGAAAATATTGCCCCAATTGGTGCAACTCAGTGCAGTGCAAATTTCTCCGAGGATAAAACGATCACGGACTACGTACCACAGAGCAGCACACAGGTAGGTAGTCACCGGCGGTCCTATCTCAATCGCCTTGAATCTCACGAACAAATCTCTATGAACGAGAAGTAATCTTGCAATGAATTAAAGTCAAGAGAATTGTTGTTTCTCTCCAATAATTCAATGAAAAAACGGCAGGAGGGTTTTTGGTATTTATAGGTATGATAGAAATTAGGTTTTGGATTTAATTAAACCTAAAATCAGCATAAATTCGGCCCAGGAACGTCAAAAACCTCGTCACTAGCGCGGCCGCCCTAGGGGCTTGCGCGACCGCGCTCAATGGCGAGCATAACCGGGATGGAACTACGGCAAGCCAGCGCGGCCGCCCTAGGCGTGAGCGCGGCCGCCCTCCTTCGCAGCGTCTCAGACGTGATTTTACTCCTTACCAAATATCAGTTCAAGCCAATGACATCCAAGGTCATATACTATGAACTTCCATACCACAAATGCAAAATTCCAACAGGATTCTCATACTTGGTTTTTTTTTTTTTTTGGCTCTTGAATTTTTTTTAGTTAACTATAACCTGGCTTATTAACTATCTAACAATTGTTAGTCATGTGATTATACGTGAACACAATCCGTTAAATAATGACATCTTTAGTCAACATTATCTCCCTAACATTCCAACTTCCCATATAAATCTCCCCTTTAGAAACATAAAGCAAGGAAGAACATATGATTAAAAATATATTAAAACGTTTAAAGTAGCAAGGGCCGGCCAAGGCCAGCCCAGCGCCTCATTTATTCCATACTTTCTATTCGATGTGGGATATTGGCATGCAAGGCCACGGCCTAGGCAAGGGCCGGCCAAGGCCGAGCCAAGGCAAGGCCACGGCCAAGGCCAGCCCAGCGCCTCATTTAATCCTAGTTTCTATTCGATGTGGGATATTGGCATGCAAGGCCACGGCCAAGGCAAGGCAAGGCCAAGGCCGGCCGAGCCAAGGCCAAGGCTAAATGCTATTTTTTTTTTTTTGAAAAATAAATATTTCATAAATATATATACTCCCTCCGTCCCATTAATAACTTCACTTTTTGTCAAAATGGGTGTCCCGTTTAAAGCTTCACCTTTCCTAAAATGGCAAAGAATTATTACTATTCCACCCACTCATTCTCTCTCCTATTTTTCAAATTTACTATTCCCTCCACTCATTCTCTCTCTTATTTTACTATTACACTCACTTTTTGCCAAATTTACTATTTCCTCCACTCATTCTCTCTCCTATTTTACTATTTTACTATTACACTCACAACATTTTTCAAATTTACTATTCCACCCACTCAAAGCTAAAGACTTGAACTCGAATCATTTAAGCTCAAAATCGAGATCGATTCGAGAAGCTCGCGAACAGCTCGCGAACTCGTTTCGAGCCGAGTTTACGGATTTTTCAAGCTCGAGCTCGAAAAAAGCTCGGCTCGTTAATTTTTAGTCGAGCTCGAGTTCGACAACTCAAAGCTCGACTCGGCTCGGTTCGTTTACAGCCCTACTTATGCTAACAATAAAGGTACCGATCTCATTATAGGGTTCAATCACTCAATTAAGGATTGAGACGGTTTGTTGTTCGATTTGCAATCCTAATGTTCTACTAATATTATATTTTCCGCAAAATTCATATAACATATCAAAAATTCACTAAACACTAAAGAGTATTTAAACCTATATTCGTTTGATTTCTGCAAAGTCCTCAATTAAATCTTAGTATCAAATTAGTGGTCAACGTATGAATTCTTCACGCAAGTGTAACGATTTATATCCAAAAGCTAAAGAGCCAATTTATATCTTAACATATAATTGAAACCCTAAAACATATAATTATGATTACTTTAATAATCTAGAACAAGATTGAATGGAAAAATTAAATAAATATCATAGAGAATCGATACTTGTTATATAAAATCCATAAATCTAAACAAATTAGCCACTTATAGCAATATCATGTAAAGATGTCTTGACAAATTTCGAGAAGAAGGCTAATCACCATAACAATCTAGGGCTAAAAATGTCTTCTTTCTTGAATGAGACAAAACTCGAAAGTTTCCTATCTTCCTCTCAAAGTGAGAAGCTCAAGTCGTCATAGTTCTTGTTGATGCTCCATTTGTTGAATATGTTGATATCTTTTGAGGCTATCTAACTCTTTGGTTTTTAGCCTTTAAAAATGAGAGGTCTGACTCGAAAGAGAATGTGTATCTTTGAAATAATTCGGAGTCTCTGAAGGCAAGTTTTTTTACCTCCGAGTGTAGTAGATCGGGTAAGAGCTGTTATGCCTTTGAAAGAGTCCTCAATTGTCGTTGTTGATGATGCTCGCTTGAATTGGATCCACGAAAACTTCCTTCGTAAGATATGTACAAAATTAAAACTTTCCTTTTCTTTTCTTCTCCTTTTGTCTTCTTCTTGTTTTTTTACATACATATATAGCCCCTTCGGTAACAGGGCTTGCGAAGCGAGACATGTTGTTGATATCGTGGTTATGGCCTCCACTTTACTTTGGGTGTCTTCGTATTTTCTATGTCCTTCCATTTTGGTTGTTTAGCCCCTAGATGTTCAAATGACAGGCTTCATTATTAAATTTGTTTAGATATCTTCTCATCATTTCCTTAGCATTATAGATTGAAGATAGAACAACTTGGATAATTATGTAAGGACAAAACAACTGTCATTAACTTGATACAGACTTAATGCACACTTTAACAAGGAAAGGAAATCCTACTCTTTTTTTTAGAGGAATGGAGGTTGTTGAAATAGCCTTTATTGTCGTTGTTTGCATTGGAGTCTTCCAATGTTGGAGACCATATTTTAGGCATCTTCTGTCACTTCGTGAAGTAAGTATTTGATGGAGGATTTCTCCCTCTTATAATATTTTATCTAGAAAGTGCACTAGTGATCGTAGTAGTAATATGCACAATTAAGGGTCGAATCCACAGAGACTTATGTGTATAACAAGTTTATTTAAATAGTGCAAAAGTAACCAATAAGGGCTTTTTGTTTGTTTGATTATTATACTACTAAAGCAAGAATTAAATTAAACAAAAGAAATCAAATAATCAAGGGATTCATGTATTGAGATTCATAATTATCATCACTCTATGCTTTCTAAAGGGATAAAGAGGATTAATCTCATTAAAGGGTTCGTTCACAAAATTAAGGGTTGGGACTTTTGATGTGCGGATTGCAACCCTGATATTTCCTTCTTGTTTATACTTTTCGCTAGGTCAATACTGTTGGGTTTCGAGGGTCCATGCGCAGCGGAATAATGCAATAACTCGAAAAACCCGGAGCCCTAGAATCCATTCTAGATGATTAATTAAGAAGTATGAAATAGAATTACCAACCTTGTGTGCTTTTGTCGTTGATAAACGAGTTCCAACTCCAAATTATTGATCTTGTGAATCCTCGATGAACGATCAATGAATCACGAACGAAAGATCTTGAATAGCGAAGATCCTCTATGTGTATCCACGCGATGAACGAACCCTAGAACTCTTCTAGGCGGATTGCTAGATCCTTGATTGAAACTCCTTTCGATCGATGAAGAAATATGGAATTGAATGGTGTTTTGATTCTCAATTCTCAATTGGAATCAATCTATTTTGTGTTTCTCTAAACCCAAAACCATGGAATGACTGCTAGGGCAACTAGGGGTTTGTATTTATACGTTATAAATAAAATCCCTTTGCAAAACCCTAATTTTAAGTCAAATTCGCGTCGATCCAGGCGCCCGGGGGCGAGTCGTCCCGGCACCCAACTTCTGGATGCGGCGTCCCCTTGGGGGAATAGTTGGTTACGGCACAGGGACGAGTCGTCCCCTGAGAACAAAAACTCCATATTCTTCATTTTTGACAATTCGTTCGATGCGTGTGACCCCATACGACTATATTATGTTGGCAATGAGTTCGATCACATCGATCCTCATAAGACATGAGCGGACTCTAGCAAGCCATCATGTCTACCCAAATAATATAATATCAAGTTCGATTTTCCTACATAAAACATATCACAATCCCATTGTCACACGATGTTATATTGAACATGAGTCATGGTCCACGTCAACTCATATTGTTCAATGCTTTCTCGTTACTAAGTAAATTGATCAATCGAATGATATTAATCACATTAATTCATTCGGGCATGGCCATGCACTACATCAATCTTACTTACGAGTGGCCTAGCAAACATCTCTCTTTACGAGGGACAATTTTCCATCTTGACTTATCATTCTTCCCAACAAGAATCATACCATGCCAATGATAGCCCTTATTGTCATCCGGTTAAAGACAACGTTAAACTATATCAAACATGATATTCATCGAGCGGAAGACGATGATAATCTCAGGTCAAAGGATATCAATGATATAACTATATGAGATTTATTTATGACATATGACCATGACATAAATCTCATAGTGGGTCAAGTCCAAGACCTTGTTTCTCTAACAAGTACCCATGAATCTAATGTGCATCTCCATGCATATAATCATCACATGATTATCCATTAGACTTCATACTAGTGCTTCATAAGTACTAGGGACACGATTATTAAAGTAAACATGCAAACACATATAATAATCAAAGTAATAATCTCATATATAAATGAAAATGACATTACAAATAGGACTATCTCTATAGGCCTAGGGCACTAACACCTACAGTCTCCCACTTGCACTAGGCCCAATCATTCATGTATCTTATACCCATGGACCTAACATGACCATCATGTTTAGCTTGTGGCAAAGGGTTGGTGAGAGGGTCCGAAATGTTGTCATCCGTTGGTACCTTGCATATCTTGACGTCCTCCCTTTCACAGATTTCTCTAATGAGGTGGAAACGTCTCAAAATGTGTTTGGATCGTTGATGTGACCTTGGTTCTTTTGCTTGCACAAATGACACCACAATTGTCACAACAAAGTTCCACCGGATTAGTGATACTTGGAACAATTCCAAAACACTAATGAACATTTGATCCAAAGCTTGCCTTTTCTAGCTACATCATATGTTGCTAAAATTAAGCCCTAGAAGTAGAATCGGCCACGATTTTCTGCTTGGAACTCTTCCAATAAAATCGCACCTCCAATAAGCATAAACACAAATCCTAATTGCGATTTAATTAACTTTGTCAGTTTGGAAGTTAGCATCCGTGTAACCTTTACAACAAGATTAACTTTCAACCTTTCAAATACCAAGAACGTATCCTTAGTTCTTCTTAAGTACTTTAAGGATCGTCTTGACTGCCATCTAATGGTTCTCACCAGGATCAGATTGGTATCGACTCATCATGCTCAAAGCATATGAGACGTCGGGTCTAGTACAAATCATGGCATACATGACAGATCCAAATGCCTGAGCATATGGAACTTCATTCATTCTCTTTTGCTCATCAGTTGTCATGGGACACTGAGTCTCGCTAAGAGTAATACCATGATCCATTGACAAGTTACCTTTCTTAGAATCATCTAAGAACCTTGTCAATGTGAGTATTTTGACTCAAACCAATTTATCCTTTTAGATATATCTCTATAGATCTTGATACCAAGGATGTAAGTGGCTTCACCCATATCATTCATTGAGAAACCTTTCCTTGACCAAGACTTGACAGTCTTAAGTGTCGGAACTTTGTTTTCAATGAGTAAGATATCATTGTCATATAACAATAGAAATAATACTATGCTCCCACCGAATTTCATGTATACACAAAGTTCATCTTCGTACTTGATGAAGTCAAACTCTTTGACCGATTCATCAAAATGAAGATTCCAATTCCTCGAAGCTTGCTTCAACCCATCTCATGGATCTCTGCAACATGTATACTTTATTAGAATTTCTTGGATTGACAAACCTTCGGGTTGTGTACTGTACACATCCTCAAGTAGGTTTCCGTTAAGAAACGCTGTTTTGACATCCATTTGTCATATCTCATATTCACAATATGCGATAATGGCAATTAAAACTGTGAGGACCCCGACCCGGGACCTACACGTGTCCCGAGTTGGAGCGTCCTCAAACTAACCCAAATTTACTAAACTTTTAAAACTTTAAATTAAACTTCAAACATAAATATCATTAACGTTTTCATTTCAAAATAACTCCACTCCTCTTCACATTGGAGGAGGAGTTGACCAACTTTGAAAACCTTTACCTGTTTAGTTACAAAAGATATTGGTTTTAACGTAGAAATGTAAAGTTTATAATTACAAACTCCCAAAAGGAATTATAACAAAATACTTTCTACGCCAACCTAACGTACCCCGACAATACCCAAAAGCTCACTGCCAAACTCCTTTTCGTCCTTACTTGGCCGGTCCTCCTGTCTCGGGATCTAAAAACATTAAAGGGAGAGGGGTGAGAATAAATCTCAGCAAGCTATTATGAATGCAGCAATATGCCAGATAAATGCAACACATAACAAGTCGCACATAACACCTTGGAAAAGCTATAAACACATTCCATTACCTTGGTTTACCTTTTCCCGTCTGAACAGTAGTCGTAAAACATTGGGTATAATAATACTCCAATCTTACAGTGAGCTGCTTAAGCAATACTCACCTCTTATAAGACCCGTTTTTCAGGGAACCAAATAAGATAGTAGCAACTCTGTAAGGCTTTTGGCTCAATACGAGATGCTATACCCCATCCCTGGCCACGGGAGGGACGGCCACGAATATAACATAATCCGATCACATTAGGTCACACTTCCATAATTGATCGTATTATGTTATACCCCCAATGTCAGCTGACTCACACATTATCAAGCACATAATAGATACTTGAATAAAATCCACAAAAAGGGATAACAATATATCAACATGGTAAAATATACTCATGTCCAACCAATATCATAGTGCAACATTTGATCAACACACTATGCATAATATAACCAATGTATATGAACTCAATGTAAGGCAAGGAAGTACCATCAATCCATCCTACAAGGTCATTATACAATAATACAAGGCCTCTATGAAGATTCACGTTCAATTTACCAAGTGGGAGTTACAATCTATAAGTGACCAAACAAGATTGCTAAACAAATTCTGATTCAGATTTAAAGTTCAGTTCTGAAGGCTTGGGCGACCGCCCATACCACTTGGGCGACCGCCCAAGTGGGTTTCAAAATAGTTCCAAGTTTCTGTCTAGTTGGGCGCCCGCACACACCAGCATGGGCGACCGCTCATAGAGGAATTCAAAGGGAAGGGCGACCGCTCAACACCTCTTGGGCGACCGCCCAAGAGGCTTTTCCAAGGCACTCAAGTTTCTGGACACATGGGCGGCCGCTCATGCCCCCTTGGGCGACCGCCCAAGTGCCTGATCCAGAATTTCCAGGTTTCCTAAATTCCCTTTCTTACCATTTTTCCTTTTCTTTACAATACTCTTTATACTCATGAACACCAAGTGATTTCTAGCTCTACAATGATCATCATAAACCGAGTAAATCCATAGAAATGTAAACCTAATTTATTCATCCCTAAATCTTCCACCCAATTCATACTCTCTACATCAACTACCATAAACATTTAAATCATCCTATTTCATTTATCAATCATCCCACTCCTACAAGGTTTCCAAAGCATATAACAACCATTAATATAACAAGGATAACATTTATAATTTATGAACATTTATAAGAAGGGAAGTCATAACAACTTACCTTAGGTTTTTAGAATAAAATGTTGATCTTCTTAGCTTGATTTGTTCCTCTAGATGATCCAACCTCAAAAATGCTCTTGGACTTGAAAATGATGGAGAAATAGGCTAGCTACAAGACTTGGGATGGGAAGGCTTCAATGGAGTTCCATGGAGGAAATGTAAGAAGAAAATGAAGAAGAAGATGAAAGTGAATAGAGAGAGTATGGGGAGAGTGAAGGGAGGTATGGGGAGGATAGGGTGTGTGTTGACTATTGAGGCCCTAAGTTGAGGAAATTAGGGGGAAGGGAATGGCCCCCCCCTCAAACTAAGGCTTTCACATTTTAATTAGACCCATCACTCTAATTATTTATCTACCCAATTTATCCTCCTCCTCTTATTTATTTATTTGCTATTTTTTATATTTTTCCTAGAACATTAATTTATTTTACTATCATGTATCCTAACATATGAAATCAGTATATAAAAATGGACACATAATATTAACAATAATATTAAAAGCACACAATATGATATTAAAATTTGTGCCTAGGGTTAGGGTCGTTACACTCACTCCCCCTTAAAGAAAATTCGTCCCGAATTTTAAAAAGACTTACTTGGATTTTCAAACAACCACGGATATTTCGCTCTCATCTCCGACTCTAGCTCCCACGTTGCTTCCTCAACGGTATGATTCTTCCAAAGGACCTTCACTATAGGGATACTCTTAGTTCTTAACTCCTTAACTTGGAATTCTAAGACTCTTAATGGCTCTTCAACATAAGACATGTCCGCTTGGACATCATCGGGGGGAGAACTCAGGATGTGGGAAGGATCATGACAATACTTCCTCAACATAGAAACATGGAAAACATCATGGAGTAAAGAAAGAGACGGAGGTAAGGCCAACCGGTAAGCCAAATCTCCAATCTTCTCTAGAATCTCAAACGGACCAACGAACCTCGGAGCCAATTTACCCTTATTACGAAACCTTTTGATTCCTGTCCTCGGAGAGACCTTCAAGAACACAAAGTCACCAACTTTGAAAAGATAAATCCCGTCTTCTATTGTCGGTGTAGCTTTCTCGTCTACTCGAGCCGTCTTCAATCTATCCCGAATCACCTTGATCTTCTCCGTAGAATCTCGAACCAAATCCGGGCCCCAAAGTTTCGCTTCACCAACGTCGTCCCAACACATCGGAGATCGACACTTCCTACCATACAACGCTTCATACGGAGCCATCTCAATACTAGGCCCGATAAGCTGTTGTTGTAGGCAAACTCCACTAAAGGTAGATGATCCTCCCATGACAATTGGAAATCCATCACACAAGCACAGTAACATATCCTCAAGTATACGTATAGTTCTCTCGGGTGACCATCGGTTTGAGGATGAAGCTTGGCCGTCTTGAAACACAATTTAGAACCCCGAGGCTTCATGCGATGCTCTCCGAGAATCTAGATGTAAACCTCGGATCTGTCGGAAACAATACTAACCGGAACTCCGTGAAGTCTCACAATCTCCTTCATATACAATCGAGCTAACTTCTCTAACGAAAACTTGGTTGATACCGGGAAGAAAATGATCCGACTTCGTTAACCGATCCACAATAACCCAAATAGCATCCATCTTCTTCGCGGTAAGAGGCAAACCCGAAACAAAATCCATCGAGATCCCTTCCCATTTCCATTCCGGAATATCCAATGGTTGAAGTAGTCCCGCCGGTCTCTGATGTTCTGCCTTAATCTGTTGACAAGTCAAACACTTGGACACATAATCCGCAATTTCCCTCTTCATACCATTCCACCAATACCCACGCTTCAAGTCTTGATATATTTTGGTACTACCCGGATGAATCGCAAACTTGGACTTATGGCCATCCTCTAAGACACGCCTCTTGATTTCCGGTGATGAAGGAACGCAAATTCTCCCTTGGAAGGTTAAAATTCCATCTCTATTCAACGCAAATTCTCCGGCTTTCCCATCTTGCACTTGATCAAAAAATTTCTTCAACTCCGGATCACCTTGTTGAGCTTCCTTCAAATCTCCATACAATGTCGGAACGGCTCGAACATTCGCAATGATTACTTCACTCTTCAATTCCGAGAACTCAAAGGCATCGCATACGCCTTTCGGCTAATCGCATCCGCCACTACATTGGCCTTCCCCGGATGATAAGAAATTATACAATCAAAATCCTTCAAAAACTCAAGCCATCTCCTTTGTCGGTTGTTCAACTCCTTTTGGGTAAATAAGTATTTCAAACTCTTATGATCGGTGAAAATCTCAAACTTCGCCCCATAAAGGTAGTGTTTCCACTTATGCAACGCAAATACAATCGCCGCCAATTCCATATCATGAGTAGGGTAATTACGTTCGCCGGTAATAACTTTCTAGAGGCATACGCAATAACCTTCCCATTTTGCATGAGGACACATCCCAAACCCGCCTTCGAGGCATCACTATAGATCACAAAATTCTCACAACCATCCGGAAGGGTAAGAACAGGAGCCGTCGTCAACCTCTTCTTCAATTCATTAAAACTTTCTTCACACTTGGAATCCCATACAAACGATACATCCTTCCGAGTCAACCTCGTCAATGGAGTAGCGATCCGAGAAAACCCTTCAATGAACCTCCGATAATACCCCGCCAAACCAAGGAAACTACGGACCTCAGTCACCGTCGAAGATTGCTTCCAATTAACCACGGCCTCAATTTTCGAAGGATCCACGGAAATCCCCGAACTCGACACAACATGCCCCAAGAAAGAAACCTGCTCAAGCCAAAACTCACACTTGCTGAACTTGGCCTACAACTGCTTCTCACGAAGAACGGACAATACAATCCTCAAATGATTCTCATGCTCTTCCCGGGACTTAGAATAAACAAGGATATCATCTATGAATACCACCACGAAGCTATCAAGATAAGGCTTAAAGACACGGTTCATCATATCCATAAACACGGCTGGAGCATTAGTCAATCCGAACGGCATCACAACAAACTCATAGTGACCATATCTAGTTCGGAAAGCTGTTTTAGCAATATCATCCGGCCTAATCTTCAACTGATGGTATCCGCTTCTCAAATCAAGCTTTGAGTAGATAACGGAACCTTGGAGTTGGTCAAATAAATCATCTATGTGCGGAAGAGGATACTTATTCTTTATAGTGGCTTGGTTCAACAAACGATAATCTATACACAATCGTAAGGTACCATCCTTCTTCCTAACAAATAGAACCGGTGCTCCCCATGGAGACACACTAGGGCGAATAAAACCTCGGTCTAGCAATTCTTGCAATTGGACCTTCAATTCTTTCAACTCGGTCGAAGCCATTCTATAGGGTGCTTTAGAGATAGGGGCGGTGCCGGGCACTAAGTCAATACAAAACTCTACCTCACGATCCGGAGGCATAGAGTACTCACTAGAAAACACATCACTAAACTCATTCACAACCGGGACATGAGCTAACTCGGGAGACTTCTTATTGGAATCTACCACATAAGCCAAGTAACCCGCACACCCCTTAGATAGCATCTTTCTAGCTTTTAAGGCAGAAATAACATGTAACCCAAACATAGATTTATCGGCATCAAATATAAATGTAGGCACATCAGGCATAGCAAATGAGACTCGTTTTCTACGACAGTCTACCAAAGCATGACATCGACTCGACGATCCATTCCAAGGATCACATCAAAATCCCGGATTGGTAACTCGACCAAATCCACCGGCAATACATGCCCACATATAGTCACATCACAACCACGATATATCAAAGAAGATGCAAGGCACTCTCCCATAGGAGTAGAGACCTCCAACACATAAGGCATAGGTTTAGGCAAAATATGCAATGAGAATGCAAAATGAGATGCCACAAATGAATGGGAAGACCCGGGATCTATAAGAATGCGGGCTTTAACTCTGAGACGGGAACTATACCTCTAATGACGGCATTAGGATCGACCTCTCCTCGACCCAAAGCAAACACTCGACCTTGGACTCTATCTTTGGGTTTCCCGTCTACATCTCTCTTCACACCACTACCTTGTCCCCCTTGACCACTACCTGAAGCTTGCTTACTCTGCCACTTGGGACAATTCCTCCTGAAATGGCCTGTCGACCCACACTCCAAACACTTGCCTTGCTTGCTCCAACACTTGTCCTCCGAATGCCCTTGCCTCTTGCAATAACCACACGTTGTCCCAAAGCCGGCCGGAAGTTGAACGATTTGCCGGACCGCTACGTTTCCTCCTCGATTTGCTCCAGGGGTGAATGTCCTTGGTTGCCCTACATTACGTCCCGAATCTTGACCTTGGAATCTGTTTCGGTTTCCACCTTCATTTTTACCCCGATGCTCCTCTATGTCATTCTCAATCCGATACGCCATGTTCACAGCCGCTTGGAAGTTGGCGAAGTCATGAGTCAAAAGCTGCTTCCGGAACTCCACCCTTAAGCCTTTCACGAACCGGTAGATACGCCTCTCCTCATCTGGCACCAAATGAGGACAATAGCGGGCTAGCTCCGTAAACTTTCTTGAATGCTTGTGCTATAGACATTGTCCACTTGCTCCAATTTCGAAACTCAACCTCTTTCTTATCTCTAGTCCCCATCGGACCAAAGTGGTCCCGGAACTTACGTGTGAAATTATCCCAAGTTTGTGGTGTCAAATCCCGGTCCCAACCATCCTTTACTACCTGCCACCAGTGCTTCGCGGGTCCTTCCAACTTGAAAACGGCACATCTCACCTTTTCCGCATCTGAACTCTCCATAGCCAAGAAAATCTTGTTCATCTCTTCAAGCCACCTTTCTGCCTTCACCGGATCCGGATCTCCGTTGAAGCTAGGAGGAGACATCTTCACAAACTTCTCTAAACCATGGTGCCCTTGCCTACCTTCGGGTTGTTCTTTGTCCCCTACCTTGATTCTGAGCTGCCATATTCTGAAGAAATACTCGGACCATATCCATCATTTCGGCATTCGGATTACCAACATTACCCAAAACCCGATCCTGATCTCCATCATTACCCGCCATTAGTACAAACTCTTGCATTAAACACTCGACGTCGCTTATCACACACACTCTCACTCAGCTGGGACTCTGCGAGAACTCTAACCGAGCTACTGTACCAGCGTGAGGACCCCGACCGGGACCTACACGTGTCCCGAAGTTGGAGCGTCCTCAAACTAACCCAAATTTACCTAAACTTTTAAAACTTTAAATTAAACTTCAAACATAAATATCATTAACGTTGTCATTTCAAAATAACTCCACTCCTCTCCACATTGGAGGAGTGAGTTGACCAACTTTGAAAACCTTTACATTTAGTTACAAAAAATATTGGTTTTAACGTAGAAATGTAAAGTTTATAATTACAAACTCCCAAAAGGAATTATAACAAATTACTTTCTACGCCAACCTAACGTACCCCGACAATACCCAAAAGCTCACTGCCAAACTCCTTTCCGTCCTTACTTGGCCGGTCCTCCTGTCTCGGGATCTAAAAACATTAAAGGGAGAGGGGTGAGAATAAATCTCAGCAAGCTATTATGAATGCAGCAATATGTCAGATAAATGCAACACATAACAAGTCGCACATAACACCTTGGAAAAGCTATAAACACATTCCATTACCTTGGTTTACCTTTTCCCGTCTGAACAGTAGTCGTACAACATTGGGTATAATAATACTCCAATCTTACAGTGAGCTGCTTAAGCAATACTCACCTCTTATAAGACCCGTTTTTCAGGGAACCAAATAAGATAGTAGCAACTCTGTAAGGCTTTTGGCTCAATACAGATGCTATACCCCATCCTGTGGTCACAGGAGGGGACGGCCACAGATATAACATAATCCGATCACATTAGGTCACACTTCCATAATTGATCGTATTATGTTATACCCCCAATGTCAGCTGACTCACACATTATCAAGCACATAATAGATACTTGAATAAAATCCACAAAAGGGATAACAATATATCAACATGGTAAAATATACTACGTATCAACCAATATCGTAGTGCAACATTTGATCAACACACTATGCATAATATAACCAATGTATATGAACTCAATGTAAGGCAAGGAAGTACCATCCAATCCATCCTACAAGGTCATTATACAATAATACAAGGCCTCTATGAAGATTCACGTTCAATTTACCAAGTGGGGAGTTACAATCTATAAGTGACAACAAGATTGCTAAACAATCCCCGTTCGATTCAGGGATTTAAAGTTCCAGAGGTTAAGAAGGCTTGGGGCGACCGCCCGCCCATACCACTTGGGCGACCGCCCAGTGTGGTTTCAAAATAGTTCCAGAAGTTTACGTCATAGCTTGGGCGCCCGCACACCACCAGCATAGGCGACCGCTCATAGAGGAATTCAAAGGGAAGGGCGACCGCTCAGCACTCTCTTGGGCGACCGCCCGAGAAGAGGCTTTTCCAAAGGCACTCGAGTTTACGGACACATGGGTAGCGCTCATGCCGCCCTTGGGCGACCGCCCGATTTTGCTGCACGATCCAGAATTTCCGGAGTTTCCTAGAATTCCCTTTCTTACCATTTTTTTCCTTTTTCTTTACAATACTCTTTATACTAAAATGAACACCAAGTGATTTCTGGCTCTACTGATAGTCATGTGCATAAGCCAGGTAAATCCATAGAAATGTAAACCTAATTTATTCATCCACTAAATTCTTCCACCCAATTCATACTCTCTACCTATCAACTACCATAAACATTTAAATCATCCTATTTCATTTATCAATCATCCCACTCCTACAAGGTTTCCAAAGCATATAACGACACGTTAATACTATACAAGGATAACTTATTTATAATTTATGAACATTTATAAGA